>CATIWC010000532.1:0-278403 GCA_948472305.1 Vicia faba | reverse complement strand
ACAGAGTAATAAAATGATTTAAACTACTATTAATCAAACGTGACTAAAAAAATTAACATTCCTAAAAAAGAAAAATATTATGGAAGAAAAAGAAGTTAAACTTGATACACTATAGTGGATTAAATTTTTTGATGGTCGTTGTTTTTTAATAAAATAAAATTGCTAAATGTAATTATTTTTTATTAGTTACTACATTTTTTATTATAGAAAAGAGTTTCCTCTTCTAATTAATTAGTGGTTTAAATTATTAATTAAAACTAAATGTAAAGTTAAAGTGTAAAAATTGATATCTATGTGCTTAAAGTGATATATGTATATGATAAAATGCATCATGTGATAATTACTTTGTTAAATTTTTAGTTGACTTCTTCTATTTTTAATGGTCCAATATACTACATTATGATAATCATAAATTAATTAATTATTATGTTTAAAAACCTATAAATAAAATACTATATTTATTTTTATTTATAAAAGACAATTTATTTTTAGATTCATTGAATAATTAATATATTTAGTTTATAAACTGATCAAATATATTGATTATTCAATGAACTTAAAAAATAACTTTTATTTCTTATAAAAAAGAACAGAGGTAGTAATAAAAATGATTTAAACTACTATTAATCAAATGTGACAAAAAAAATTAACATTCCTAAAAAAAATAAAAATATTATGGAAGAAAAAGAAGTTAAACTTGATACACTATAGTGGATTAAAATTTTTTGATGGTCGTTGTTTTTTAATAAAATAAAATTGATAAATGTAATTATTTTTTATTAGTTACTACATTTTTTTATTATAGAAAAGAGTTTTCCTCTTCTAATTAATTAATGGTTTAAATTATTAATTAAAACTAAATGTAAAGCTAAAGTGTAAAAATTGATATCTATGTGCTTTAAAGTGATATATGTATATGATAAAATGCATCATGTGATAAATGAAATTTTATGAGTATTGAGGATGTCTGTCGTTCCAGTTAAATGTTCGGATTTATTATCGTATGATACAATGTGATTGTGATAATTTGTAAATATATTTGAATCGGAGTAGACCTACTTTTAGGTGGTAAACCGTTTACAATGGATAAATATTGTTGCGATGTGCTTGTGTCGGCCAAGAGAAACGTGTCTTCGTCAAGCGGTAAACATCGGGGGTCTCGATATGTCGTACACACCTAAGCTACCATTGCGATGAACACAAGCGAGGGCCTTTACGGTATGTTCCCGCTTGGATACTCGTCCGCGTGCTTGGTATGGTGGAGGTCGTGATGCCATGTAGAAAATATCACTTTGCACTTACCTCTAATGGTGCCACGTATCCAATACTATTAGGCTTTCGCTTGGTGGGCTAGTGTGTTCAAGAAGGCATATTGCACTTGGTGACTCCCTGTATATTAGAGATGAATACCATTACGATTAATGCAGGCGAGGGCCTTTATGGTATGTGCCTGCTTGAATACTCATCAGCGTGCTTGGTATGATGGGGTTGTGACTCCACTTAGACAATGTCATAATGAAGAACTCATCAAAGATCGAATTCTATGTAAGTATAATTTGAGTTCATCATGCGGCACGCTTGTGCAAGTCTCTTGACAAATAGACACTAGGACTCACCGAGGGTGTGATAGGTGGCCTAAGTAGGTAAGTAACGTAGTTCTGGATTCCTCGTACATGGGTACGGGTCTGCATATTGTTTATGGCCTTAGCCCGATTATATTTTCATTCGCACCTCATTGGATAGTTTTGGTACTTCCAATGGTGGTGTACCTCTGTTGTGTATTTTCACCAAGCCGTGAGGAAACCCATATTTGCAGTGAATTTGTTTGATGCATGCACCCTATAGAGCCGAGTGAACCCATAAGATAAGGGAACTCACTGAGATTTAGTAATCTCACCCCATTCCTCTTATTATTTTTTTCAGGAGCAGGTTTTAGGTAGAAGAATCGCTAGGTGGTCGATTTTGAAGACTATAGAAGAACATATGGTAGGAAGACCTTTGTAGTTATTACCTTTTTACGGTGCATTGTTGAAGACATGTTATTCATATACATTATGATGTTGGAGTTGTATTGTATACGGTTTTTATTTATTGTATTTTCCGCTTAAGAAATCAGATCTTTTTGGTTACTCTGGCCTGGGTGGTAGTTGAGTGGACGAGGTACTACACTCCGACTCGTTTCGGTATACCACAAGTTGTGTCTGAATTACCCTATAAAGGATCAATAGAAAAAGTGGAAGTGGTCATCTCTAATTGGGAAGATACTGTACACCTAATTAGAGAAGGGACTGTTGTATCTTTGTTCTTGCTAATATATGATTAAGTCCTAGAACTATGCTAGGCGGCAGTTGAAGCGAGTGAAAGTATGAGATACAATAGCTTAAGTTTCCTACTAGTTATGATTCATCTAACCCCGAGTGATTCCATAAAACTAATCTTGGTGTTGGGTAATTAGATGAATGGAAACTTGTGCTTATCCGGAGCATCCACGGGATGATCGAAGTTGTATCAACTGTTTGGAACCCTGGTACTCCTATTTGTAGAGATATCCTTAGAATTTCTCATGCATGCACTGTACAGGCGAGTACACGCATGGCATAGAAATTCGAAATGAATTTTTACTCAAACTTATCTAGCTTGTTACTTTCGAGTAAGTAAACCATGAACGTGTAACACTCTTAGGTTTTAGCATCCTAAGGAGTGTGGCTGGAAGGTTTTGAGGAGAGATGACCTCGGTGGAGAGTTGTTCAAACATATGACGGCTGTGACTGTAGGATATTGGTGGAGATCATTATATGCTACATGGTAGGTTACTTGAGATCATGGCCTTGGAGTTGGACTACCATATTAGTACTACCAGATAGTTTTAACGCCACATTATCACTATCATGCACGAGACCTGGCAGATGTGGGACAATATTGATCTAGAACTTAAGGTAGGATTATGATATAGTATTTATGGAATGGAGATTTTAATTCCCATGAGGTAGGTGTAACAAGGATCCATATGTCGTGCTATATGGTGGGGAACTATCAGGCGATAGAACCAAAGTTGAGATGGATCAAGTTTTGGTACTACATTTGTGAGTACCCTGAGTGGTTATGGTTGTGCGGGTGATATCATATGATACCTTGTGGATGTTTCTGGTTTTGTGGAGTGATAATTAATGAGTGTGCATGAATTCCAGAGGTGGAACTGATGTGAGGTTGTCATATCTTGGCTAGCGTGTGGTGTGGCTATTCTTTAACATTGGTGATCAATGTTAGAATAGATGAAGTATATCTTGGGATAGCTCGGTGTGAGATGTATATAGAGGAGTATTTGTAGATTCTCACATGTGAAGCAATGTCAATCTCAGTATGAAGAGACACAATGGATTTGGAGTTCTAAGAAATTACAAAGGGAGATGTTCTAGGCACGAAGTATGATTCCTTGCATTGTAGTTGCACTCTAGACATTAGAAATATTGCATTTGGGAACGCAACCAGGGTAGTAAGTTTAGTACTAGTTTCGAAAACAATGAGGCATGACAATGAGGCAATCCTAACGGCTTTAGTGGGAAACTGAATTTTCATTAGGTATGAGAAGTATCCTGAGGTTGTGCAGGTATGAAACTGCATGGTTAAAGGAAGACGTATGAGGTTTGTATTGGTTGTAGGGTTAGTCAGTGGTCCCGAAGGAAATCAACAACATTACAAACGACATTAGACGACTACTTGGTCGAAGTGTAACTGTGAAAGGATTATTGCATCAGTTAAGTCACAAGAGTTAATATAGGTGTCGTCACACTAAGAGTATGAAGTTATATGGTTAAAAGGGAACTATGGAAAAGTTGGCAGTGTTATCATAGCGGTAGTATGATGTGGAAGTCGGTAGGGTAAGGAGAAATCCAATTCAATGAGTATTCGGCCTTAGATGTTATGGAACTGAAGTATGTGACTGAGTTGTGTTTAGTGGACCCAACCAAGACTGATGGAATCATTGGTGAATTGATTTTGGAAAATACTCAACCTCGAGAAGTAGTCATTGTCGAGTGTGTTCAAGGCTCTAGTGCGTATCATGATTGGAAGAATCCCGGGAGAGAACTGTTGTTATTAAGGGATTGAGCATATGTAGTATAGCTATGGAACTAAGTGGATAATGGTTAAGTGTGACTCATTAGGTTTTGGGAAAATTGTGACCGGGTCAAGATCAGAGTAATGCAATGGATAAGAGAAGAACCAGATAAGCCTGCAGTAGTTGTGCATGGACTACTTGAACGATGGTGTTCGATAGAAGATATCTTTCTAGGAGAAACTCGTCGAAATAATTTTTTTTCCGTCTCAGTCTCTCAAAGATCCACCAAAATCTAGAGAGATGTTATTGATGAACATTCATAGAGAAGACTCTGTGGTTGGTGCATAACCAGATATTCATGGGCCATCTGTCGAGATCGTGAGTATCATGAATTGGGCAGAGTATCGTGACCATTGGATTTATGAAGACATGTAAAGGATTCCAATTGACATAGGCCCATTATGGCCATGCCTTGTGCAACTATGAGCATGTATGCAAATTTGGACGATGGTTGCAGTTTGAATGTTAGAATTCACCCTTCGTCAATAGAACCTTGTGTGAAGTTGTTATATATCAAGACGGTAGTTATGGGATAACTATGAGGGCTTACTCTTTGCTAACAGGATGTTGTGTGCAATCGTCAGGCATAAGGGCTGTAAGTTACAAAACTTATATACTCTTGCGATTCTCGGTTTCAGTGTTACAATCAAGAATTGAAGAAAGGATCGAAGTAAGAAGTTTATTGTACGAAGAAGGTAAACTTGGAGCAAGCCAATTTGAACATCTAGGATTTTAAAGTCAAGACCAAGGAATTAGACAAGCATTTATATGACATTGTTTGGGCTCGTGTGGAAGAGAATCTGAATGATTATCATTAGATAGAGACACTATAATAGGAATGTACGGATTAGAAGCATTACAAGGGGTGAAGGAGAAGAAGTGGAAAATCATGGCATGTATTGAGCAAGGATGAGCTTGGAAAACATTGAGGACAAGAAATGTCCGACCATAATGGATTGCCAAGAATTCTAAAGCTACGAAGACTCAGTGCAAAGAAGTAGGATTGGAGACCTGGAAGGATCATTTCTCAGGTAAGTTAGGACAGGACGCCAGGAGAGATGTGTTAAGTGAGGACTAAGATTCCCAATCAATAATATTATGAAGCAGGCGTAATGGAGAGTTGTATTTTCTTGAATGAAGCCGTTTTTAGACTAAGTCGCATAGCTTATTCGAAGGAGAAGTGTAAGGAATTATGATATGCTTGGAGAACTGGCTTTTGGCTTTGCGTTTTATCACAAATGTTGCGAATAGAAAGAGTCTCCATCGAATTTTCTTTTATCTAATAAAGGAAAGGGTGAAAAGAACATGAAAGACATTTGAGAATTTTTCTGAGTAAGGGGGTAGGTTATGAAAAAGGAAGGTATTAGCACCCTTTTCATCCGTAGTTATCTACGGGCTCTTAATCGCTAGATCACTTTTAAAGATGATTTGTGAATGTGTAAGTTTGAAAATATTTTGAAAAAGCTTAAGTTTGGCAAACTTTGTAATGATTCTCGTATCATTGAGAATGCATACAAAGTGCTTATTTTGAAAATATTTTATAAAAGAAGTGTCTTGTATGAAAAAAAATTTGTTTGTGAGTCTGATACGGTGGCCAGAACCGGGACGTGGTTTCCCTATTTATTTAAGGAATTTGCTGGTTTGCGTTTTGCATTTGTTTTCGCAAAATGTCGCGGTAAGCATGAGTCGCCACCGTCTTTTATTTTATCCAACAAGGAAAGGAAAAAAGCACAGAAAAATTCCTTTTTCGAGATATTTCTGAGTACGGGGGGTAGATTTATAGAAAGGGAAGGTATTAGCACCCTTTCTATCTGTAGTTATCTACGGGCTCTTAGGTACTTGCTCATCATTTTCAAAATTGTTTTCTTTGTGTTTGTGTGCTTTGAAAAGTTTTTGTTTTGACTTTAATTTAACTCTTGCTTCTGTCTTCAAGAGTGTAATGAAGTGTTTTTGAAAACTTTATTTGTAAAGGAGTGTAAGTGTGAAAATGTTTGTTTTTATTGAGCAAGTACTTAAGAACTAATCTACCTACTCAAAAAATAAATCGTTTTATGCTTGTTTCCTTTAGACAATGCTATCCCACTATTAGTGAGTAGGTAGCATCATCGTTGGAGTTTGAGGGTCAATTCGAAAGGGACGTACGATCACTAAAGCAATGTTAGGACGTTTTAGTAATAACCCTAATGTCTTAGATCAATTTATTCGAGGCAACAATTCCGAGGCAACAATTCTGAGGCAACCATTCCGAGGCAACTTTTCCGAATCGGGACTTTGATCTTTGTTTAGACAAAAGGACGACCACTAAAGCATCCTATACTCAATGACCGTTTATCGAAGGCAACCAAGTGGGAGTGTACCCTAGAAGTGCGCATGTGCGAATGATTCAATTTCAGTTATTTTATCTTTGTGCATTTAAGGTGATCTAACTGTTTTAAAATTAGTCATACATTCTTGTCATGCAAACCCTAATTATTCATACATCTAACAGTTAATAATTCACTGAATTTAAAAGTGCGGAAATTAAACTACGCTATTACAAGGCTTCGGGTATTTACATAGCCAAAAATAAACCCTTTGAAATTAAAAGCGGTAATAATAAATAAATGTCCTAATTAAATTATTACAAACCGTGAGCAGATACAATAATTGGGCAAAATAAAAAATAAAGCGCGCGATGACAAATTAGATCGAATGCGAAACTAGGGTTTTGACTCTTCTATCCTAATTTAAAATAAAAATGTTTTTTTGTTGTTTTTAATATTTTTTAAGAAAAAAGATTAGGTTTTTGAATTTAAATGCAAAATTAATTAGTTATTAAATTAATTAGTGAAAATAATTAAAAGACCTATTTTTGGTTTTTGGTTATTTTAGGGAAAAATAAAATGTAATTAAGTTAGTATAAATCCTATTTATTCTAATTGATTTTAATTATTTACAAAAGGAAATTAAAATTGTCTAATTAATCAAACCTAATTAAATTAATTAATTTATTGATGAAAAATAATATTCTAATTTTAATTGGACATAAAATATTTTTGGTGATTTTTTTGATAAAAAGAAAATTATTTTTGGTTAGTAAATAAATAGTAAATAATTTAAATGGAATATATAAAAAAAGTATCAAAGGATAGAGATGGGCCTGATTTAAGGGGGTGTCAATAGTCAGAATTATGGGCCCAAATAGAGGTTCACGTTGACCTTTGTGATCTTGTGCAGCACGCTGACTTTGGCTCATGATGCACCTTCAAAGGTGGCCATCAGGCACGTTTGATGATGAAGGCATATGGTAGGCCTTGGAGTTATGCACACACTGAATTACCTGAAAGAAAATGGAAAAATAGCAAATGCTGGAGGCAGGGGTCAAACCCCTGACCTCCAGCATCCTAATGCCTTAAGCGCCCATCTGGCAACCACTGCACTACTTTGTTTTCATTGTACATATAATGAATAATAAAAATAATATACAAAAACGAATGTTAGTGGAAAACAAAAGAAAAAGCGCGCTGCACATTTGAGTTGGCCAATGGGGAAGTGACAACACATCGTCTCCTTCCTCTCTCCGTGGCTAAAGGTTTGATAACCTATACCCACGGACAAATGTCCGTTGCTACAGACTTGTGCCATCTCAAAAACATCCACAGGCCATGGAAATAACATCTAAAGCCATGGTTGTGTCCGTCTCGTCCTCCTGAACATGCTAGTACTAGTTACGAAGGCCAATTGTCCCTGTAACCAAAAACCCTAAAACAAGGCTATGAAACCTAGCAATGGTGATTTACAGTATAGGCCATATAAATGAAATTGAATGATGCAGAAAGCTTGCATATGCTCTATAGATTAAGAATATATGATTAATTCAACCTAACAATGCTTAAAATGGAATTCAAGAACAGGGCTATGTCGTGAACGACTTACAGAGCGATTTGGGACTGGAATGGACTTGTTTTTTATTGCCTTATCTTGCTGAGAGTCCCGGGAGTCGATTGGTATCCTTCAAAAGTCCTGAAACTGCCTTCAAATGGGATTTCGATCTCACACTTTTCTTGCTTTTTTTTCAAATCTGGTTCTTGCTCTTGCACCTGTCTCTAGCCCTCTTTTAGGTCTGGCCTCGTTTTATATGTATTAGTGAAGGGATTAGGGTTTCAAAATTGGTCCAAATCTTTCTCCTTCAATGACTTTTGATTTGATTTGATTCCCTTTTAAAATCTTTCCAAACATGGATTAAATCAATCTTTTTGTTCACACTATGCATTTACACGAGTTTGAGTGATTGGTATATGTAATTTAAGACCTGAAACAATCACCAAATCTTTAGTTTTCAATATTTTTGATTTTATTTGATTTGTTTTGATTTAAATTGAATTAATTCAAATAAAAATCAAAATAAATAATAAAAATAAGATATGGACAAGTGGCAAAGGCTAGAGCTCGTGATCTATGTTTCCAACTCAAAACAAGTGAAAAAGAATGGGCACATTTGGCAAATTTTGAAGTTTTAGGGATAGTTGACTTTTGGCAATTTTGCAAAAAAGGTCAACTTCAACAATGCATAACTTCCTCAATTTTGACTCTTTGGAGGTGTTCTTAGACTTTTTAGAAATATTGAGGTGTCCTATAATCAACCCTTTTTGTCTCATCTCAATTTGATATTTCATGCTCATGTATGAAGCTTTGACAAAAAAGGTGTTTTTGTTGACTTTTCAAAATGACCTATAATGTCCAAATTCATAACTTCTTGTGAGTGCATATTTTGAACTTGGGAGATAAAGATGGATTTTAGGGAATTGCATCCTCTTCAAAATTATCTTTGGATGGGTCATTTGTCATAAAGTATGAGAAAGTTATGCTTGGTCAAAGTTGAGTTGACTTTTCCTGCAAAACCCTAATTTAGCAACTTTTGAGTCTTGATGAATTATGAGCAATCCTTGATGAATCATGATCAACCCTTGATAAAATGATGAAATATACTTCAAAATGAGGATGTTGACCAAAAATCTTGAAGTTTGACTGTATGTGGGCCATAGTTGACTTTTGCCCTAGCACAGTCGATTTTCAGGCCTTTGAGCAACTGACTAAGCAAACTTCCTCTGTAGGGCTTGAAACTTGACATGTATGATCTTGAGAACATATTAGGACAATGTTGAGCATTTGGGATCACTTGGACTCAAGAATCTTGATGCAACATGAAACCCTAATTTGAGGTAGACTGCCTTAGGAGAGAGCTTGTCTGGCCAACCCTTGGACTTCCTTGAGCAACTTGAGGATCTTTCTTGAAATGTTTTGAGAAATATGGGAGGGAAAATTTTGGGGTACAACAGCTTCCCCTGTTCAATTTTCTTAAAACTGAGGATATAGATTGGCTTTCGTGCCTTTCGTGATCCGAAGGTGGAAGAGGATTGAACACTAGAGTGCCCAGAAATTTGCACTTGCACGAAGTGGTAATTATCTTATGACGTTGGGAATGGGCTTACAGATGCCATTTGGAAATTTATGACGAGGGGACGGGCTTAAAGATGCCATCTGAAGGAGTGTCGATCGCATAAGAGATTCCTTAGTGAAAGCTCGCATACCTGTTGTTGAGGAAGATTCCACTGGGGAAGGCTGATCTTTGTTGAGAGAAGTAGAATTTTAGGAGCTCCGGTCGTCCGTATTCTACTGAGGAAACATCTCTGTCGAGATTTAGGAACTCGTCCATAATTCAACTGAGGAAACATCTCTGTCGAGATTTAGGAACTCGTCCGTAATTCAACTGAGGAAACATCTTTGTCGAGATTTAGGAACTCGTCCGTAATTAAACTGAGGAAACATCTCTGTTGAGATTTAGGAACTCGTCCATAATTCAACTGAGGAAACATCTCTGTCTAGATTTAGGAACTCATCCATAATTCAACTGAGGAAACATCTCTGTCGAGATTTAGGAACTCGTCCGTAATTCAACTGAGGAAACATCTCTGTCGAGATTTAGGAACTCGTCCGTAATTCAATTGAGGAAACATCTTTGCTGAGATTTAGGAACTCGTCCGTAATTCAACTGAGGAAACATCTCTGTCGAGATTTAGGAACTCGTCCGTACTGAGGAAACATCTTTGGTGAGATTTAGGAACTCGTCCATAATTCAATTGAGGAAACATCTCTATTGAGATTTAGGAACTCGTCCGTAATTCAATTGAGGAAACATCTCTGTCAAGATTTAGGAACTCATCCGTAATTCAACTGAGGAAACATCTTTGCTGAGATTTAGGAACTCGTCCGTAATTCTAATGAGGAAACATCTTTGTCGAGATTTAGGAACTCATCTGTAATTCAACTGAGGAAAGATCTCTGCTGATATTTAGGAACTCGTCTGTAATTCAACTGAGGAAAAAGCTTCATAGCTTGAATTTTGTGAGAATTTAATCGTATCCTTCCTGAAAGGTAAATGTTAGTTGTATGTAATGCATGATATGTATCAAGCGATGATGTTCTCAAAATAAATGAGATTGTGTTGTATGATGCATATGCATGTCATGATGTATGGAAATGTGATGTTTTTAGCTGGGGAAAATAAATCCCGGATCGCTGCTGGAGAAAAGAGTTGAATTCTTCGTTTCTGCTGAGGATAATGAATGAAGATGATTGTAAGAATAAGCCTGCAGGAGAGGATAACTTCGCTGAGGAATAAACTGACGAGAGAATGACTTTGTGGGGAAGAGATGCTCTGCTGAGGATTCGGCTGATAAATTCAACTGGGGATGAATTACCGTTGCTGGTGATGATGAATCTTGTCGGGGATTGAATTTCTGTTTGTGAAAGGAATGAACTCCGCTGGGGATGATCTTCCAGTTGCGACATCACAGGGAATAACCTTTTAGACTCTATTGGGGACAATCTTCCAGAGTCCACTGGGGACAATTTTTCAAACTCCGCTGGGGATATTTTTTATACTCCACTGGGGATGATAAGACTTTTTAGTGCTGATGGTAGATAAACTCTGCTTTGGGGAGAATATCGCCAATTCATTCACAGTTGCGAGTCTTAAATGGGGAGAGCTAACACCACTTTCTTTCTCCTTACTCTGCGGGGAATGAATGTACTTTCAACCGTTTCCTCCAGCTAGGTCTATCCCTATACCTGGTGGACAGAACAACTGTACGGTTTGGACGTTTCTCGTTTTCCCCTGTTTCTGATATTACAAGTAATCGCCTTTTGTTTCGCATATAAATATTCATGAGCAATAATTAATGTCAAATGCATATATCAAAAATAACATTGGACGTTCTCGCAAAACAAAACAGAAAAAGGAAAACAGTTTGAAATGACTTGTATTGATTTTTAAGTTAGCCTGTAAATAGGCGTTTTTTGTACAAGAGGCTGACGTCCTAGTAAGAGAACGCCGCCGCACAATAGAGTTTATATAATTTGTGAAAAATAAAGGAAAACAACTATGTGAACAATCCCACTGGGCTCCAACTCTGCTATTGCCTTTATGCCCTCGAGCATCTCATCACTTTGCTACTTGGTTGAAGGTGGATCAGACTGATTGGTACCGTCTGAGCTTGATTGTCGATACCGAAGTCTGATTGCAAGGTGATCCAATGAGACATAGTGTTACACTTTGATCCCTAATTTTTTCCTGGACCGCCCTTTCGGGTTTTTAGTCCACCGGGATACCATTTTTTCCCAAGTCGCCTTTTCGGGTTTTCGACTTGTCGGGTGTACAGATTTTCTATATTCATCCCTTATTTTTGCTCGAACCCTTTTGGTTCACCGGGAAGCCCTTATTTTTGCCTAGGCCAGTCGACCTAGCGGGTCTTTGATTATGCATAGTATTTTTTCACTATGTCTGTATTGACGGGGTGAGGAAGGTCGTCACCATCTATGGTGGTTAGAATCATAGCTCCTCCTGAGAAGATGTTCTTAACCACAAATGGCCCTTCGTAAGTAGGGGTCCATTTTCCCATGGGATCACCTTGAGGTAATATGATGCGCTTGATCACCAGATCCCCAACTTTATACTCTTGTCATTTAACTTTCTTGTTAAATGCCTTGATCATTTGTTTCTGATACATCTGACCATGACAAATAGCAGTAAGTCTTTTCTCGTCGATTAATTTTAGCTGATCAAGTCGGGTCTGAATCCAGTCATCTTCGCTCAAACCTGCATCCTTCATAATCCGAAGAGAGGGTATCTGAACTTCAATGGGTAAGACCGCTTCCATACTGTGATACGGTGGGAAAGAACTGATTGTTTTTTAGACTGCTGGTTTGCGTTTTGCGTTTGTTTTCGCAAAATATCGCGGTAATCAAGAGCGCCACCGACTTTTATTTTATCCAACAAGGAAAGAAAAAAAGCACAGAAAAATTCCCTTTTCGAGATATTTCTCGGGTTCGGGGGGTAGATTATAGAAAGGGAAGGTATTAGCACCCTTTCTATCCGTGGTTATCCACGGGCTCTTAGGTACTTGCTCATATTGTTTTCAAAATATTGCTTTCTTTGTGCTTGTGGGTTTGAAAAAAATTTTGTTTTAAAACTTCGATTTAACTCTTGCTTCTGTCCTCAAGAGCGTATGAAGTGTTTTTGAAAACTTTGTTCGAAAAGTGTAAGTGTGAAGAGTTTTTGTTTTTTGAAAGATAAAGTACTTAAGAACCATCTACCTACTCGAAAAAGGAATCATTCTATGCTAATGTCCTTTAGACAATGCTATCCCACTATTGATGAGTAGGTAGCACCGCCGTTGGAGTTTGAGGGTCAATTCGAATGAGGGACATACGGTCACCAAAGCAATGTTAGGATGCCTTAGCGGTAACCCTAATGTCTTAGATCATTTGTTTTGAGGCAACAATATCCGAGGCAACCGTTTCGAGGCGACTATGATCTTTTAGACAAGAGGGCGACCTCTAAAGTGACCTATACTCAATGACCGTGTACGAAGGCCACCAAGTGGGGGTGTACCCTAAGAGTGCGCATGTGCGAGTGTGATGTTTTCAGTTATTTTTTGTCTTTGTACATGTTAATGGTGATCTAAGTTAATTTTAGGTTAAAACATTCAGTCTTGTCATGCATCCCTATTATCAAACTTCTAACAGTGATATTTTGTGGGAAATAAAATGCGGAATTTAAATTACAAGGCGTCGGGTATTTACATCGCCAAAGACAAACCCTTTAAAAATAAATAAAGCGATAAAAAATAAACAAAAGTCCTATTAAGCTATTACAAACCGGAGGCAAATACAATATTGAATAAATAAAGTAAATCGCGTGCGGGAAATTAAATCGAGCGCAAAGTTCTAGGGTTTTGACCTTTTTTGTTTAAAGGAAACATCTTTTTTTTTTGTTTTTGAATTAACAAAGAAATTAAACCTAAATTAATTATTAAACTAAATTAATTAAATAAATTGAAAAAAATAAATTATTTTTGGATTTTTGTTATTTTAAGAAAGAAAATAAAATAATCAAGTTAGTAATTAAAACCTAATTAAGTCTAATTTAATTTTAATTATTTACAAAAATGTGAAAGTTATTCTAATTAAAATTCTAAAAAAATTAATTAATGTTTATTAAAAAAATTAAAAGTTAGAATTTAATTTGATAAAGAAAATATTTTGTGGTTTTTTTATTTTATAAAAAGAAGAGTTTTAATTGGTTAGTAATTAAATGAAAATAATAAAATAAACAATTAAAACAACATAAATAAAATAGAGAGAGGGGGCATGGGCCTGTGTCTCGATGTTTGAGAAGAAATCCTGAGGCCCAATAATATTGGCCCTTCGTTGACCTTTCAGATGTGATACTTGCACGCTGACTTGGACTATGGTGGATCATCAGTTTCTGGCCACCAGATTTGGCCTATGGCCATCTGTCCATCAGATGCTTGAGGGTGTATGGTGGGCTTCACGCTTGGATCTGCACACAATTACCTGAAGAAGAAAAATAAATGGAAATTGGGGGGACATGGGATTCGAACCCAGGTCCTGTAGGCGTTTGGAGTGCTTGTTTTGCCACTAGGCCACTTGGCTTCATCTGTTAATAATATATGAATAATATATAATAGAAGAAATCAACGCCTATGGATCAGAAAAGCAAAACGCGTGAAAATCATTTGAATTGGCCAACCGGAAGCTGACATGCACTCGTCCCTGTCCTTCCACTACTGTAATTTTACCTGCGGATTTGAATCCGCAGCTAAAAGCACAACTCGATCCAAAAATCAATTCCAGGCAATAAAAATGACCTTCAAAGTCATGGTTAGGTTCATCTCCTTCTCCTGAGTGCAACCATGCCTATTATAGGGATCAATTTCACCTGAAACAAGAATCCCTAAAAACCAAAACGTAACCCTAGCCATGGTATTTTGGGGTTACAGTCCATATAAACCAAATTGAATATTTCCAAAAGTTTAGAAATGCTATAAGGATTATAAATATGCAAAGAATTTGTTCAAATGATGCAAGAATGAGGATTTACGGTTTCAAGAACAGAGCTCGGCATCGTGATACTTACAGCGATTTTGAAGGCTTGAGGACGCGTGCTTTTGATCCAGGAAGGTTGTGTGATCACCCAGGAATCGATTTGGATGCTTCTTGGCTTCTGAGATTGCCTCTAAGTATGAATTCGAATTCAAGCTTTTTGCCTCTTTTTTCATGTTTTGTTCTGTCTAAGCTTGCAGCCTCTAACCCTTATTTTCGTGTGCCTCTCTTGCTTATGTATGATACAATGTGCTAGGGTAACAAACTTGGATGGAATCTCTCTAAATCAATGCATTGTAATATGATATAATTCACTCTTTACCACTTGCCAAATTTGCCAAAATCTCAATCTTTTTTACATGAATTGGTGAGATACAAATTTGATACTGATCATGATGATAATTAAGACCTGAAACAACCAAAAAGATATCAAGTAATCAATATTTGGATTTTATATGATTTAATTTGATTAAAAATGAAATATTTCAATAAAAAAATCAAATAAAATAATAAAAATAAGATATGGGCTCATGGTTGAAGCTAGGACACTTGGACACTGATGCAAGCTCAAATCAAGTGGAAAAGAATGGGCCCATTTGACAAAATTTGAAGTTTTATGGATAATTGACTTTTGGCAATTTTGCAAAAATGTCCAACTTCAACAATGCATAACTTCTTCAATTTTGAACATTTGGAGGTGTTCTTGGACTTTTTAGAAAGCTTGAGATGTCCTATAACCAACCCTTTTGGTTTCATCTCATTTTGATGTTCCATTTTCCAGTTATAAGCTTTGGAATAAAAGGTGTTTTTGTTGACTTTCAAAAATGACCTATAATGTCCAAATTTATAACTTCTTGTGAGTGCATTTTCTGATCATGGGGTATGAAGATGGATTATAGGAAATTGCATCCTCTTCAAAATGATATTTGTATGGGTCATTTCTCATAAAGTATGAGAACGTTATTCCTGGTCAAAGTTGAGTTGACTTTTCCTACAAAACCCTAATTTAGCAACTTTTGAGTCTTGATGAATTTTGAGCAATCCTTGATGAATCATGATCAACCCTTGATCAAATTATCAAATATACTTAAAAATGAGAATGTTGACAAAAAATCTTGAAGTTTTACTGTATATAGGTCACAGTTGACTTTTGCCCTAGCACAGTCGATTTTTGGACCTTTTGAGCAATTGACTGAGCAAACTTCCTCTGCAAGGCTTGAAACTTGGCGTGGATGACCTTGAGAACATATTAGTACATTGGGGAGAACTTTAGGCCATTTGGACTCAAGTATCCTGGTGCAACATAAAACCCTAATTTGGGGTTGACTGCCTTAGGAGATAGCTTGACTGTCCAACTCTTGAGCAACCTTGAGCCATTTGGAGATTATTCTTGTAATGTTTTGAGGAATATGAGAGGGAAAATTTTGGGGTACAACATCTGCCCCTGTTCAATCTTCTTAAACCTGAGGATGTAGATTGGCTTTCGCGCCTTTCGTGATCCGAAGGTGGAAGATGATTGAACACTAGAGTGCCCAGAAATTTGCACTCGCATGAAGTGGTATCAGCCTTGTGATGTCGGGAATGGGCTTACAGATGCCATTTGGAGATTGTTGGCAGGAGGATAGGCTTAAAGATGCCATCTACAGGAGTGTCGATCGCATAATAGATTCCTTAGCGAGAACTTGCATACATGTTGTTGTGGAAGATTCCGCTGGGGGAAGTTTGATCTTGTTGATATTTAGGAACTTGCCTGTACTTCAACTGAGAGAATGCCTCTGCTGAGTTTTAGGAACTTGTCCGTAATTCAACTGGGGGGAAACATCTTCATCGAGATTTAGGACTATCTGGTCTTCAACGGATTATAATTCTGTTGATATTTTAGAACTCGTCCACACTACGACGGAGGAAATTGTCGAGATTGAGAACCTTATCTGTAATTCAACCGAGAATAATTCAGTTGAGATTTAAGAACCGGTCAGGTCTTTGACTGAGGGAAACATCTTCATCAAGATCTAGGACTGTCTGGTCTTAAACGGAGTATAGTTCTGTTGAGATTTTAGAACTCTTCCACACTACGACGGAGGAAACATTGTCGAGATTGAGAACCTTATCTGTAATTCAACCGAGAATAATTCAGTTGAGATTTAAGAACCGGCCAGGTCTTCGACTGAGGGAATCTTTATCAAGATCTAGGACTGTCTGGTCTTCAATGGAGTATAATTCTGTTGAGATTTTAGAACTCGTCCATACTATGACGGAGGAAACATTGTCGAGATTGAGAACCTTATTTGTAATTCAACCGAGAATAATTCAGTTGAGATTTAAGAACCGGTCAGGTCTTCGACTGAGGGAAACATCTTCATCAAGATCTAGGACTGTCTGGTCTTCAACTGAGGATAATTCTGTTGATATTTTAGAACTCATCCACACTTCGACGGAGGAAAAATTATCGATATTGAGAACCTTATCTGTAATTCAACCGAGAATAATTCAGTTGAGGTTTAAGAACCGGTTAGGTCTTCGACTAAGGGAAACATCTTCATCAAGATCTAGCACTGTTTGGTCTTCAACGAAGTATAATTCTGTTGAGATTTTATAACTCGTCCACACTACGACGGAGGAAATTGTCGAGATTGAGAACCTTATCTGTAATTCAACCGAGAATAATTCAGTTGAGGTTTAAGAACCGATCAGGTCTTCGACTAATGGAAACATCTTCATCAAGATCTAGGACTGTCTGGTCTTCAATGGAGTATAATTCTGTTGAGATTTTAGAACTCGTCCACATTACGTCGGAGGAAATTGTCGAGATTGAGAACCTTATCTGTAATTCAACCGAGAATAATTCAGTTGAGATTTAAGAACCATTCAGGTCTTCGACTAAGGGAAACATCTTCATCAAGATCTAGGGCTGTCTGGTCTTCAACGGAGTATAATTCTATTGAGATTTTAGAACTCGTCCACACTACGACGGAGGAAATTGTCGAGATTGAGAACCTTATCTGTAATTCAACCGAGAATAATTCATTTGAGGTTTAAGAACCGGTCAGGTCTTCGACTAAGGGAAACATCTTCATCAAGATCTAGGACTGTCTGGTCTTCAACGGAGTATAATTCTGTTGAGATTTTAGAACTCGTCCACACTACGACGGAGGAAATTGTCGAGATTGAGAACCTTATCTGTAATTCAACCGAGAATAATTCAGTTTAGATTTAAGAACCGGTCAGGTCTTCGACATAACTGAGAATTTTAACTGCATCTTTCCCGAAAGGTAAAGGTCAGTCGTATGCAATGCATGATATATATCAAGGAATGATGTTCTCAAAGCAAATGAGATTGCGTTGTATGATGCGTATATGAATGTATCATGATGTATGGAAATGTAATGTTTTTAGCTGGGGAAAATAAATTCCGGATAGCTGCTGGAGAATAGAGTTGAATTCTTCGTTTCCGTTGGGGATGACGAACGAAGATGATTGTGAGAATAGACCTGCAGGAGAGGATAACTCCGCTGGGGAATAAACTGATAAGGAGATTAAATCTGTGGGGAAGAGATGCTCTGCTGAGGATTCCACTGATAACTTCCGTCGGGGATGAATTGTCGTTGTTGGTGATACTGAATCCTGTTGGGGATTTGAATTCTTGTTTGTGAAAGGAAAGAAACTCCGTTGGGGATGATCTTTCAGTTGCGACTTCACTGGGGATAACCTTTTAGACTCTTATGGGGATAATCCTTTGAGCTTTGCTGGGGACAATCTTCCTTTGAACTCGGATGGGGATATTTATTTTTATACTCCGCCGGGGATGAACTTCCAGAGTCTACTGGGGATGATTCTTCAACTCCACCGGGGAAGCTTTTTCAGACTGCACTGGGAAAATTTTAACTCCACTGGGGATATCTTGTATTCTGTCGGGGAATATTTTTATACTCCGTTGGGGAATATTAATATTGCCAGGGATATTAAGCCTTTTCAGTGTTGATGGTAGATAAACTCTGCTTGAGGAGAATATTACCGATTCATTCACAGTTGCAAGTCTCGGCTGGGGAGAGCCATCATTATTGTCTCTTCTTACTCTGTGGGGAGTGAAAGTATCTTAGCCATATTCTTCAGCTGAATTTACCGTTGTACCTGGTGGATAGAGCAACTGTATAGTTTGGATAATTCTTATTTGCCCCTGTTTTTGATATTACCAGTAATCGTCTTTTGTTTCGCATGTAAATATTCATGAGCAGCAATTAATGTCAAATGCATATATCAAAAATGAACATTGGACGTTCTTTGCCAAACAAAACAGATAAAGGAAAAACAGTTTGAAATTTCTTTGAAGATGAATTGTATTGATTTTAAATTTTGGCCTGTAAATAGGCATTTTTGTACAAGAGGCTGACGTCCTAGTAAGAGAACGCCGCCGAACAAATAGAGTTTATACAATTTGTGAAAAAGAAAACAAAACTGTTATGTGAATAATCCCACTGGGTTCCAACTCTGCTATTGCCTTTATATCCTTGAGCATCTCATCACTTTGCTACTTGGTTGAAGGTAGATCAGATTGATTAGTGTCGTCCGAGCTTGATAGTCGATACCGAAGTCAGGTTGCAAGGTATTCCAATGAGACATAGTGTTACGCCTTAATCCCTAACTTTTGCCTGGACCACCCTTTCGGGTTTTCAGTCCACCGGGATACCCTTTTTTGCCCAAGCCGCCATTTTAGGTTTTCGACTTGCCGGGTGTACAGAATTTTCATTTCCATCCCTTATTTTTGCCCGAACCCTTTTGGTTCGCCGGGAAGCCCTTATTTTTGCCTAGGCCAGTCAACCTAGCGGGTCTTTGATCATGTGTAGTATCTTTTCACTATGTCTGAATTGACGGGGTGAGGAAGGTCGTCACCATCCATGGTGGTTAGAATCATAGCTCCTCCTGAGAAAATGTTCTTAACCACAAATGGCCCTTCGTACGTAGGGGTCCATTTGCCCCTGGGATCACCTTGAGGTAGTATGATGCGCTTGATAACTAGGTCCCTAACTTGACACTCTTGTCGTCTAACTTTCTTGTTAAATGCCTTGATCATCCGCTTTTGATACGTCTGACCATGACAAATAGCAGTAAGTCTTTTTTTGTCGATTAAGTTCAGCTGATCAAGCCTGATCTGAATCCAGTCATCTTCACTCAAACCTGCATCCTTCATAATCCAAAGAGAGGGTATCTGAACTTCAACGGGCAAGACTGCCTCCATACCATATACCAAGGAATAGGGGGTTGCCCCTGTTGACGTCCGTGCTGAGGTACGGTACCCATGAAGAGCAAATGGTAACATCTCGTGCCAGTCTTTGTATGTCACAATCATCTTCTGCACAATCTTCTTAATGTTCTCATTAGCCGCTTCAACAACCCCATTCATCTTCGGCCGGTAGGGAGAAGAGTTGTGATGATGTATCTTGAATTGTTTGCAGAGCTCAGTGATCATCTTGTTTTTGAGACTGGTACCATTGTCCGTAATGATCCTCTCTAGTACACCGTATCGACAGATCAAATTGTGCCGAATGAACCGTGCCATGACATTCTTGGTTACTGTAGCAAAGGAAGCTGCTTCAACCCACTTTGTAAAGTAATCAATTGCTACCAGGATGAAACGATACCCGTTGGATGCTGTAGGTCTGATCTCGCCGATCATGTCAATGCCCCACATTGCAAAAGGCCACGGAGCTATCAAAACTTTTGTATCTTTGATATTAATAGGGTAGTGTGAGTCAGCATATACTATCTCAGCCGGCGAGCAGCCCATGCCAAAGCGTAGCAAGTTCTCTCGAGTAGTGAGTATCAGATCTCACAGTCGGTAAACTTTTTGCTAAGGTGGTAAATAGCATGCTCTTTTCGGCCAGACTCGTCATGTTGACCCAGCACACACCCCATTGCATCATCGAGTGTAGGATTAAGGGTCTCCCTTCAACTGGAGGCATCAGAATCAGTGGCTTTTGTAAGTTGCACGACTCTTTCTTCCTGAAGTAACAGTCTAGCAAGTTCACCAGGCACTTCGCAATCTTCCTCACCTTCGTCTTCGACTAAGTTGATCAGACTTTCGAAGTCATAATTGGCAGTATCAGAGTCGTTATCAGTGGGATCCAGAGTGGATGTGGATCATGACATGTGAGTGTGTGTAAAATAGCTATTTTGCAATATATAATAAAATAAAGACAAGGAGCGTAAAATTTGAAATGCAAGAAACGTCCAATTCTTTTATTAATGATATATGTAGATGACACACATAAAGCCCTCACAAATGAAGCTACGGTGCCCCGGGTAAGACACCGGGCCCTAAAGTTTAAAACATTGTCTATTACAAATACAAAATCAAAGTCTCATTACTGGGTAACAAAAGAAATTGGGATGAAGTCCTTCGCTGTCCAGTTGCTTAGTCCATCATCAGTAGTTGGGTAGATCCAACTGTCGAATTCAGATTCTTCAACGTCGTCTTCAATGGCATTCACTCTTGAATTGCTGATGAACAGGGGATGTTTTTCGATCCGTGCACTCCGAACAGCCTTTTGAGCTTCTGCAGTGAAACCCAAACCAAACTTGTTAGTCTTATGTGCAAAATCAGGGAGTTGTCCCCAATTTGCACACCCACCTTTCTCAATAACAGCCCGGGCATCTTTGAAGGAAGCCATCTTCATTGGAGGATCTTCAACAACAGTTTCAGTTGATGCCAGTGTCTGGGGAACCTCTTCAAAATGTTGAAACGTGGTTTCAATGAACTCCCCATCTATCTCTACATATCGGAAAGAGTTGAGGTGGCTCACCATGTACTCCTCTTCTCCTTGCACTGTCACAATTTTCCCTTTCACCGGGTACTTTAGCTTCTGGTGGAGCGTAGACGTTACTGCCCCAGCTTTGTGGATCCACGGACGACCCAGCAAACAAGAATAAGATGGCCGAATGTTCATCACATAGAACATAGATGCGAGAACCTGAGAACCAACTTTAATCGGGATATCAACTTCTCCATGTACCATTCTCTTTGACCCATCAAAGGCCCTAACAACAATGTTACTTGGTTTCAACTCTAAACCTTCGCATTCCAACTGGTCTAGAGCTTTCTTAGGCAAAATGTTCAATGAGGAACCAGTGTTCACTAATACATGAGCAAGAGTAGTGCCCCTGCATTCAATGGAGACATGCAGGGCATCATTGTAATTCCTCCCCTTAGCAGTCAAGTCGGTGTCAGAGAAACCCAACCCATTATCAGCAGTCAGACTAGCCACACAATCTTTAAACTGATCAGCTGATGTTTCTTGAGGTACGTGCGCAATCTTCAGGAAAGCAATCAGAGCCTTGGCATGGGCCTCTGAGCATAGCAACAGTGACAACATAGAGATTTTGGATGGGTTTTGCCCCAGCTACTCGACTACATTGCAGTCGCTCTTTTTGATGATCTTTAAAATTTCCTCCATCTCTTGTCTAGAGGCTTCAACAGTAATCTTCTTCGGTGCCTCCGTCCGGGAAGGCTCATCAGTGGTCCCTTTGCCCCGAGTGTCGGATGACTCGGCAACAGGGGTAAGAATGGGAACTTGAACAGGAACAATAGCAGGTACACTGGCAGGTGTAATAACAACAGGTTTCCGGGCAGTTGGTGGAGAGATATCAGGGGAGAAAAGTCTTCCGTTACGGGTGACTTTAGCAGGTCCAACAATATTGCTGACGTCAGTATCAACATCCAAATCTTGTTTAACTCCGTGATAATATACGTCAGCCCCGTAATGCCAAGGGACAACTTTATTGGATGTATATGGGATAGGCCCATGAACAGTGATGATCAACGGTGCGATTCTTGGAACATATGTAATTCTAACAGGCTTTCTCGAGGAAGCCTTGGAAGAATTGTCGAAAATGGTGATTATAGCAACTTCTTCAGTAGGAACCAAAGGAACAACAGTCTTCTCAAACAGAATTTCTTTATTATCCATCAGGCGTTGGACACCTGACTTTAAAAGATGGCAACCGGTAGGTAGGACAGAACACATACAGCAATCTTCGTCACAACCCGGAAATAAACCGGCTAACAAAAGGTTCTTCTTCACAGTCATTAAGGGAGTAACAATGTCTTTCACAGGAACCACAAATGAGTCTTCATCTATAGCATTCACTCCATGCTTGGGCATAGGAGCAGTCACAACATTAGGTCTTTCCGGTGCTTCGAACTCGATCTCCTTCGCATCAATTAAGTCCTGTATTTTGTTCTTCAAGACCCAGCGGTCATCTGTATCATGCCCCGGGCTATCGGAGTGAAAAGCACAGCGGGCATTAGGGTTGTACTTCGGTGATGTTGTATTTGGATTCTTCGGGGCCTCCCTTGGAATCACTAGACTGGTCTTTAATAACTGCGACAAAATCTGGGATAAAGTCATGTTGAGCTGAGTGAATTGTCTTCGAGGTCTCTCGGCCCTTGACTGATTGTTGTGCTGAGGAGCAAAAGCAGGTCTTGAAATAACCACCGCATTAACAGCTTGGCGGCGTTCAGGTCTATTCTGGCTTTTTGAACTGTACAAAGCATTGGATTCCTTCTTAAAAGGCTTCCTCTCGGTGCTTGACGAAGCACCCTTCTGTATTTTACCAGATTTAATACCAGCCTCAATCCTTTCCCCGGTCATAATCAGCTCTGTAAACCCAGACGATGAGCTCCCAATCAGATGGTTGAAATACGGACCAGACAAGGTCCCCAAAAACATATCCACTATCTCCCTATCAGCCAGGGGTGGTTGCACTCTTCCCGTGAGGTCCCTCCACTTTTGAGCATAATCTTTGAAACCTTCGCCCGCACCCATTGACATACCCTAGAGTTGGGTACGCGTGGGAGCGAGGTCGGCATTGTATTGGTACTGCTTGTAGAAAGCAGCAACCAAGTCCTCCCAATTATGGATACTGGCTCCTTCCAGCTGGTAAAACCATTCAAGCTGAGTCCCTGAGAGAATGTCTTGAAAGAAGTGGATCCAGAGGTTCTTGTCAGCGGTGTACGGCTGAATCTTCTTTACATACGACTGGAGGTGCAGTTTCGGGAAAGAAACTCCGTCGTATTTAGCAAAGGATGGTGCTTTAAATTTGTGGGGGATCACCACCCCAGATGACAGACCCAGATCACCAAAGTCCAGACCAGGCACCTTCTGAACTTCCATCGCATTCAAACGATCTTCCAATTGTTTGTATCTATCCTCAGCCGGAGGATACTGGTCTTCGTCAAAGTCAGTCTCGTTGTCTGAAACCACAAGGCTAGGAGCCCTCCTTTCTTCCTGATTATCTTTCCCTCCAGATGAGGGGGTCAAATCAACCTCTTCTCGCAAATCGTTTCCAAATCTGCGACCCGTATTGAATAGAACCTTCTTCTTCTTCTTCTTCTTCTTCTTCTTCTCTTTCAAGATAAGGGCCTTCAGATCTTGCTGACCCTTAGCCAGATTCATGAACAACTCCTGGAATTGGGCGTTTTGAGCCTGCAGAGCCTTGATTGCTTGTTCAGTTGATGTTTCAGAAGACATGATGCTGAAATAAACAGCGAAGAAGATGAGAAAACCTGTAGGGGTACCTGTTATGAGGTGTATGGGAATGATATGCGCATGATATGATTTCAAAGACTTTTAGGGATTCAAATTCATAAACAAAAAATGAAACACACTTTTATTAGATAAACTTGAAATTCAATTATTCAACAGATGCCTTTAAGGCGTTACAAGAAAGAAAAACTGAAAAAGTAAATCAAAACTAGAAATAATCAAAAAAGACAATCAGTGCTCCCATGGTCGTTTCTTGTCGGTGCGGACATAGTCATTGAGGATCCGCTCATTCTCCAGCTGCCTAGTCAACTTCTGAATTTTCTGCTCTTGCTCGTGATACTTTTCTCGGTAAGTATCTCGTTCTTCCCTCAGCTGCATCCAGGACCTCTTTAATGCCCCAATGTCAGTAGGCATGTATAGGTGTAGGATGGTAGGAGGAACCCCCTCTTCATCAGCAACTTCAAGAGTTATAGGCAAGACGGTTTCGTAGGGCATTCCCAGCTTTTGGGCACGTATACGAACCCATCGGAGATATGGTTCCATTGGTAGAGAAGTCTTTGCACCCAGCTCATGCGGATCAGACCTGTGAACTCTATCCCAAGCTCTTATGAATCTGCGGCGTTGCTCGTCACTATCTCCTTGGAAATCAAAGACAATACTAGGCATCAGCAACTCATGGGGTCCTTCCCTTCTAGCTCGCCCAAATTGACGTAGGGCCAAACACAGGTTATAAGTGATTCCTCCATTGGTTCCTATCAGTGGAACATTGGGGTATTCCCCACAGCGATCAATAATAGCCACCTCATCCATGCCCTTAATAGTCCAAATGATGTCATTGTGAGAGAGAGACATAACCCTATAAGCCCAACCCATGCCTTCTTTGTTCTTCAGAACTGATTTGGGGAGGTGAGAAATAAACCACCTCGCCAACAATGGAGCACAGCATATCAAGGTTCCCCGCTTTCGAGCAGTACGGACATAAAGCTGATGAAGAATGTCACCCAAGAGAGTGGGTACAGGATTACCAGACATAAAAATCTTCACTGCATTCACATTGACAAAAGCATCTGAGTTAGGAAACAATACCAAACCATATATCAGCAGAGCCAGAATGTCTTCAAATTCCTGGAAGTCTAGACTGTCCCAGAACTGATTAGCTTTACCAACCAAGAATTTAGTCAAAAAGCTTTTTGCTCCACTTCTAGTCTCCTAATTAGACATTACCTCATCCTTTGTTAGATGGAGGGTTGAAGCAATCTCTTCTGGCCTAAGGATCTTCTCCCAACCTGTGAACGGGGTTTTCTCCAGAATAGAGATACAAAGCAGATCAGAGAACTCTTCCAAGGTGGGGACTAGCTGGTAGTCCTGAAAAGTAAAGAAATGGTACAGCGGATCAAAGAACTGGACTAGGACACTCATCATCTGCTCGTCCAATTTGGAAGTGACCAAACTAAGAAGATGCCCATGTCTTCTGATGAAGGAGGTAGTATCAGACATCTTTGCAACCAATTCTTTAAGCATAGTGGGAACCTGGACAAAGTTGATCCGGATGGTGTTTCTACGCATGGGTGCCATGACCTACAAAACAGAACAAAGATGAACCCCTCATGTCTTTGAAATAGGTTAGTCCAATGCAATATGTATGAAATGTCATGATGCCATGATGTCATGATAGAAAACACATCACAAGTATCCACAAATAGCAAACATGGTAAAGGCACACAAGTCACACAGAGAGCCCTTAGATTTCAGGCTGGCAAGGAGTCTAGGTACTACCCTCTTTCAGTTCAGTTGGTTCAAACCTGTACTAAAAATAGTAACCGGGTTATAGAGGATCTCAATATCACTGACTACCCTCGATTGGTCATAATTCCAGTTTAGCAACCTTTTCTTGCAGCCAGAATCATCGCGAGAGTTTAGTCTCAATGAGTGTAGCATACTGCTACTGTTCTATGGCCAAGTTGGTCAATTTAAAGGTTCTAAGGCCAGTTGGTGCTTAATGACCCCTTAGCAGACCCATATTCTCCTTGTTGCGCCACAAGGGATATAGGTACATACTAAAGTGCCACACTAACATAGCTATTGCTTCAACCGTATCGGTCTACATTATACAATTCCCTCACAGTTTATTGCTACTTACCTAAAGGGTATTCCCCATATCCGGGTTAGGATCTATAGTAACTCTGATTCAAGCCCACAAAGAATAAAGCAAACAGATCAAACAATTGAAAAACAATATGAACTAATCCTAAGGTACACCCCACTTATAAGCATCCCCAATAGAGTCGCCAGTTCTGTGATACGGTGGGAAAGAACTGACAGTTTTTTGGAATGCTGGTTTGCGTTTTGCGTTTGTTTTTGCAAAATGTCGCGGTAAGCAAGAGTCACCACCGACTTTTATTTTATCCAACAAGGAAAGGAAAAAAGCACAGAAAAATTCCTTTTTCGAGATATTTCTCAGGTTCAGGGGGTAGATTATAGAAAGGGAAGGTATTAGCACCCTTTCTATCCGTGGTTATCCACGGGATCTTAGGTACTTGCTCATATTGTTTTCAAACTATTGCTTTCTTTGTGCTTGTGGGTTTGAAAAAGTTTTTGTTTTAAAACTTCGATTTAACTCTTGCTTCTGTCCTTAAGAGCGTATGAAGTGTTTTTGAAAACTTTTTTCGAAAAGTGTAAGTGTGAAGAGTTTTTGTTTTTTGAAAGAGCAAGTACTTAAGAACTATCTACCTACTTGAAAAAGGAATCGTTCTATGCTAATGTCCTTTAGACAATGCTATCCCACTATTGATGAGTAGGTAGCACCGTCGTTGGAGTTTGAGGGTCAATTCGAATGAGGGACATACGATCACCAAAGCAATGTTAGGATGCCTTAGCGGTAACCCTAATGTCTTAGATCATTTGTTTTGAGGCAACAATATCCGAGGCAACCGTTTCGAGGCGACTATGATCTTTTAGACAGGAGGGCGACCTCTAAAGTGACCTATACTCAATGACCGTGTACGAAGGCGACCAAGTGGGGTGTACCCTAAGAGTGCGCATGTGCGAGTGTGTTGTTTTCAGTTATTTTTTGTCTTTGTACATGTTAATGGTGATCTAAGTTGATTTTAGGTTAAAACATTCAGTCTTGTCATGCATCCCTATTATCAAACATCTAACAGTGATATTTTGCGGGAAATAAAAATGCGGAATTTAAATTACAAGGCGTCGGGTATTTACATCGCCAAAGACAAACCCTTTAAAAATAAATAAAGCGATAAAAAATAAACAAAAGTCCTATTAAGCTATTACAAACCGGAGGCAAATACAATATTTAATAAATAAAGTAAATCGCGTGCGGGAAATTAAATCGAGCGCAAAGTTCTAGGGTTTTGACCCTTTTTGTTTAAAGGAAACATCTTTTTATTTTGAATTAAGAAATAAATTATACCTAAATTAATTATTAAACTAAATTAATTAAATAAATTAATAAAAATAAATTATTTTTGGATTTTTGTTATTTTAAGAAAGAAAATAAAATAATCAAGTTAGTAATTAAAACCTAATTAAGTCTAATTTAATTTTAATTCTTTACAAAAATGTGAAAGTTATTCTAATTAAAATTCTAAATAAATTAATTAATGTTTATTAAAAAAATAAAAGTTAGAATTTAATTTGATAAAGAAAGTATTTTGTGGTTTTTTTATTTTATAAAAAGAAGAGTTTTAATTGGTTAGTAATTAAATGAAAATAATAAAATAAACAATTAAAACAACATAAATAAAATAGAGAGAGAGGGGGTATGGGCCTGATTCTGGATGTTTGAGAAGCAATCCTGAGGCCCAATAATATTGGCCCTTCGTTGACCTTTCAGATCTGATGCTTGCACGCTGACTTGGACTATGGTGGACCATCAGTTCTGGCCACCAGATTTGGCCTATGGCCATCTGGCCATCAGATGCTTGAGGGTGTATGGTGGGCTTCGCGCTTGGATCTGCACACAATTACCTGAAGAAGAAAAATAAATGGAAATTGGGGGGACCTGGGATTCGAACCCAGGTCCTGTAGGCGTTTAGAGTGCTTTCTTTGCCACTAGGCCACTTGGCTTCATTTGTTAATAATATATGAATAATATATAATAAAAGAAATCAATGCCTATGGATCAGAAAAGCAAATCGTGCAAAAATCATTTAAACTGGCCAACCGGAAGCTGAGACGCACTCGTCCCTGTCCTTCCACTACTGTAATTTTACCCGCGGATTTGAATCCGCAGCTAAAAGCGCAGCTTGATCCAAAAATCAATTCCAGGCAATAAAAATGACCTTCAAAGGCATGGTTAGGTTCGTCTCCTTCTCCTGAGTGAAACCATGCCTATTATAGGGATCAATTTCACCTGAAACAAGAATCCCTAAAAACCAAAACGTAACCCTAGCCATGGTATTTTGGGGTTACAATCCATATAAACCAAATTGAATATTGCCAAAAGTTTAGAAATGCTATAAGGATTATAAATATGCTAAGAATTTGTTCAAATGATGCAAGAATAAGGATTTACGGTTTCAAGAACAGAGCTTGGCATCATGATACTTACAGCGCTTTTGAAGGCTTGAGGACGCGTGCTTTTGATCCAGGAAGGTTGTGTGATAACCCAGGAATCGATTGTGATGCTTCTTGGCTTCTGAGATTGCCTCTAAGTATGAATTCAAATTCAAGCTTTTTGCCTCTTTTTTCAAGTTTTGTTCTGTCTATGCTTGCAGCCTCTAACCCTTATTTTCGTGTGCCTCTCTTGCTTATGTATGATACAATGTGCTAGGGTAACAAACTTGGATGGAATCTCTCTAAATCAATGCATTGTAATGTGATTTGATTCACTCTTTACCACTTGCCAAATTTACCCAAATCTCAATCTTTTTTACATGAATTGGTGAGATACAAATTTGATGCTGATCATGATGATAATTAAGACCTGAAACAACCAAAAAGATCTCAAGTAATCAATATTTGGATTTTATATGATTTAATTTGATTAAAAATGAAATAATTCAATAAAAATCAAATAAAATAATAAAAATAAGATATGGGCTCATGGTTGAAGCTAGGACACGTGGACACTGATGCAAGCTCAAATCAAGTGGAAAAGAATGGGCCCATTTGACAAAATTTGAAGTTTTGGGGATAATTGACTTTTGGCAATTTTGCAAAAATGTCCAACTTCAACAATGCATAACTTCTTCAATTTTGAACATTTGGAGGTGTTCTTGGACTTTTTAGAAAGCATGAGATATCCTATAACCAACCCTTTTGGTCTCATCTCATTTTGATGTTACATGCTCAAGTTATAATCATTTGCAAAAAAGGTGTTTTTGTTGACTTTCAAAAATGACCTATAATGTCCAAATTAATAACTTCTTGTGAGTGCATTTTCTGATCTTGGGGTATGAAGATGGATTGTAGGAAATTGCATCCTCTTAAAAATGAGCTTTGGATGGGTCATTTTGCATAAAGTATGAGAACGTCATGCCTGGTCAAAGTTGAGTTGACTTTACCTGCAAAACCCTAATTTAGCAACTTTTGAGTCTTGATGAATTTTGAGCAATCCTTCATGAATCATGATCAAACCTTGATCAAATGATGAAATATCCTTCAAAATGAGAATGTTGATAAAAAAATCTTGAAGTTTGACTGTATATAGGTCACAGTTGACTTTTGCCCTAGCACAGTCGATTTTTGGACCTTTTGAGCAATTGACTGAGCAAACTTCCTCTGCAAGGCTTGAAACTTGGCATGGATGACCTTGAGAACATATTAGGACATTGGGGAGAACTTGAGTCCATTTGGACTCAAGGATCTTGGTGCAACATAAAACCCTAATTTGGGGTTGACTGCCTTAGGAGATAGCTTGACTGTCCAACTCTTGAGCAACCTTGAGCCATTTGGAGATTTTTCTTGTAATGTTTTGAGAAATATGAGAGGGAAAATTTTGGGGTACAACACATTCCATACAACAAAGAGTAAGGTGTTGCCCCTGTTGACGTTCGCGCTGAGGTACGGTATCCATGAAGAGCAAACGGTAACATCTCGTGCCAATCTTTATATGTCACCGTCATTTTCTACACAAACTTCTTGATATTCTTATTAGCCGCTTCGACAACCCCATTCATCTTCGGCCGGTAAGGAGAAGAGTTGTGATGTTGTATCTTGAACTGTTTACAGAGTTCGGTAATCATTGTATTATTGAGATTTATACCGTTATCAGTAATGATCCTCTCTGGTACACCATATCGACAGATCAGATTGTGCCGAATAAACCGTGCCACGACGTTCTTGGTCACAGTAGCAAAGGAAGCTGCTTCAACCCACTTCATAAAATAATCAATTGCTACCAGGATGAAATGATGCCCGTTGGACGCAGTAGGTCTGATCTCGCCGATCATGTCGATACCCCACATTGCAAAAGGCCAAGAAGCTGTCAAAACATTCAGAGGTACTGGAGGTATGTGCACCTTATCAGCATAGACTTGGCACTTATGACAGGTCCGAGAATGTTGATAACAGTCGGCTTCCATGGTAGACCAATAATATCTTGCCCGAAGGATCTTCTTTGCCATAGTATGTCCACTGGAGTGAGTCCCGAAAGTACCTTCATGTAACTCTACCATAATCCTTCCTGCCTCGTTCTTATCCACACATCGCAGCAAGGTTGAGTCATAGTTACGCTTGTAAAGGATACCATTACTGATGAAGAATTTCGTCGCGAACCTCCTCAAAAAATTCTTGTCATTAATAGATGCACCCTCGGGGTACTCTTAAGTCTCAAGATACCTCTTTACCTCATGGAACTAGGGTTTATTTGCTACCTCATCAGTCTCAATGTCACATCAATGTGCGTGTTCGTCCAACCTCTCAATGGTAATCTGGGGAGCCTCATTGTCCCATTTGACCTTGAACATAGAAGACATTGTAGCTAGCGCGTCCGCCAACTGATTCTCCTCTCTTGGGAAATGTTCAAAGGTTATCTCCTCGAAGTGTGGGAGCAACGTCAACACATACTCTTTGTAAGGAATAAGATTTGGGTGCTTCGTATCCCACTCGCCTTTGATCTGATAGATCACGAGAGCGGAATCTATGAATACACTTAAGAACTTAATCCTTAGGTCAATAGTTGCTCGAAGACGCATGATACACGCTTCATACTCCGCCATGTTGTTGGTGTAGTTAAAACATAAACGGGTGGTGAACGGAGTATCAGAGCCTTCAGGAGATATGATCACGGCACCAATTCCATTACCCAAAGCGTTTGAAGCTCCATCGAAATACATAGACCATCGGGATCCCTCCTCAGGTCCTTCATCCGGTCCAAGTGTTTCACAATCAGTCACCAACATGATGTTCTCATCCGGGAATTCGAAGTTCATAGACTGGTAATCATCCACTGCCTGATGTGCCAAATGATCTGCTAACACACTTCCCTTAATTGCTTTTTGGGTTGTGTATTAGATGTCGTACTCAGTCAAAATCATCTGCCATCTTGCTATTCTTCTGGACAAGGCAGGCTTTTCGAATATATACTTGATTGGATCCATCTTTGATATCAACAGAGTAGTGTTAGTCAGCATATACTGTCTCAGCCGACGAGTAGCCCATGCCAAAGCGCAACAAGTTTTCTCAAGCAACGAGTATCGGGTCTCGCAGTCGGTAAAATTTTTGCTAAGGTAGTAAATAGCATGCTCTTTTCGGCCAGACTCGTCATGCTGCCCCAGCACGCACCCCATCGAATTGTCGAGTACTGTTAAGTATAAGATCAAAGGTCTCCCTTCAACTGGAGGCATCAGAATATGTGGCTCTTAGAGATATTCTTTGATCCTTTCGAAAGCGGCTTGCCATTCATCGTTCCATCTTACCACTTGATCTTTCTTCAGCAGCTTGAAGATTGGCTCACAAGTAAGAGTTAGGTGTGAAATGAATCGGGCAATATAGTTTAGACGTCCCAAAAAGCCTCTGACTTCTTTTTCAGTTCGGGGAGCTGGCATTTCCTGTATAGCCTTCACCTTTGCAGGATCCACCTGAATACCTTTATCACTAACGACAAAACCCAGCAGCTTACCAGACCTCACTCCGAAGGTGCACTTGTTCGGGTTTAACCTCAGCTTGTACAATTTCAACCTGTCAAATAACTTCTGGAGATGGTCAAGATGTTCTTCTTCAGTCTGGGATCTTGCAATCATGTCGTCAACATATACCTCAATCTCATGATGGATCATGTCGTGGAACAAAGCGACCATGGTGTGCTGATACGTTGCCCCAACATTTTTCAATCTGAACGGCATGACCTTGTAGCAAAAGGTACCCCATTGCGTAACAAATGTTGTCTTCTCCATATCTTCGGGAGCCATCTTAATCTGATTGTAACCGGAGAAACCATCCATAAAGGAGAAGACCTTATGCTGTGCGGTGTTGTCAACCAGAATGTCGATGTGAGGCAGAGGGAAATCATCCTTGGGGCTTGCCCTGTTCAAATCCCTATAGTCAACACACATTCGAACCTTACCATCTTTCTTCGGCACCGGGACCACATTGGCAACCCACTACGAGTAAGAAGTAACTGCTAGAAAACTGGCATCAAACTGTTTCATAACTTCAGCCTTGATTTTCTCGGACATCTCTGGGCGCATTCGGCGAACTTTCTGCTTCACTGGAGGACAGTCTTCCTTAGTTGGCAAGCAGTGAACCACAATATCAGTATCCAACCCAGGCATATCTTTATAAGACCAGGCAAAGATCTCAACATAGTCACACAACATCTGAATCAACCGTTTCTTAACACTAGGCTCCAGATTTGCACCGATCTTGACCTCTTTCTTGTCTACTTTTGTACCCAGATTTACTGTTTCCACTGGCTCTTCATGCGGCTGTATAGTCCTCTCTTCCTGAAGTAACAGTCTAGCAAGTTCCCCAGGCACTTTACAATCATCCTCACCTTCGTCCTCGGCTTGGTTGATCAGACTTTCGAAGTCATAACTGGCAGTAGCAGAGTCGTTATCAGTGGGATCCAGAGTGGATGCAAACCTGTATTATGTGAGTGTGTGTAAAATAGCTGTTTTGCAAGATAGAAAAGAAAAACAAGGAGCACAAAATTTGTAGTGCAAGAAAACGTCCAATGATTTTATTGATGATATATGGAGATGACACATAATAAGCCCTCAAACAAAGCCACGGTGTCTCGGGAAAGGCACCGGGCCATAAAGTTTAAAATTGTCTATTACGAACTCAAAACAAAAGTCTATTATTGTGTAATAAAAGAAATGGGCACGAAGTCCTTTGCCGTCCAATTGCTTAATCTACCGTCGGTAGTTGGGTAAACCCATATGTCAAACTCAGCCTCTTCATCATCATCTTCAATTGCATTCACTTCCGGATTAGTGATACGCAGGGGAGGTCTTCAAATCCGCGCACTCCGAACAACCCTTTGAGCTTCTGCAGTAAAACCCAAACCAAACTTGTCAATCTTGTGTGAAAAGTTAGGGAGTTGGCCCCAATTCGCACACCCACCTTTCTCAATAACAGCCCGGGCATCCTTGAGGGAAGCCATCTTCATTGGAGGATCTTCAACAACAGTTTCAGTCGACACCAGAGTCTGGGGGACTTCTTCAAAATGTTGACACGGGGTTTCAATGAACTCCCCGTCCATTTCCACATACCAGAATGAGTTGAGGTGGCTTACCATGTACTCCTCTTCTCTTCGTAATGTAACAATTTTCCCCTTTACTGGGTATTTCAGCATCTGGTGGAGCATAGAAGTTATTGCCCCAGCTTTATGGATCCACGGGCGACCCAACAAACAAGAATAAGATGGTCGAATGTCCATCACATAGAATGTAGACGCGTAAGTCTGAGAACCAACCTTAATAGGGACATCCACCTCTCCATGTACCATCCTCTTGGACCCGTAAAAGGCCCTAACCACAATATTACTTGGTTTCAGCACTAACCCTTCACAGTCCAACCGGTCTAACGCTTTCTTGGGTAAAACATTCAATGAGGACCCAGTGTCCACCAGCACGTGAGCTAGAGTAGTGCCCATGCACTCGATTGAAACATGCAGAGCGTTGTTATGATTCTTTCCTTTGGCAGTCAGATCTGCGTCGGAGAAACCCAACCCGTTATCAGCAGTCAAACTAGCCACACAGTCTTTGAACTGGTTAGCAGATGTTTCCTAGGGCACGTGCACAGTTTTAAGGAAAGAAATCAGAGCCTTAGCATGGGCTTCTGAGCAAAGCAACAAATATATCATGGAGATCTTGGACGGGGTTTGCCCCAGCTGTTCGACTATGTTGTAGTCGCTCTTTTTTATGATCTTCAGAATCTCCTCTATCTCCTGTCTAGAGGTTTCAACAGTAATCTTCTTCGGTGCCTCCGTCCAGGCAGGCTCACTGGTGATCCCTTTTCCCCGAGCGTCAAATGACTCGGCGACAGGGGTAATGATTGGAACATGAACAGGGACAGTAGCAGATGTACTGGAAGGTGTAATAGCAACAGGTTTCCGAACAGTTGGTGGGGAGATATCAGGGGAGAAAAGTCTTACGCTTCGGGTGACATTACTAGATCCAACAATATTGTTGACATCAGTATCAACCTCTTCGTCCTTCAAGTCTTGTTTTATCCCATGATAATACACATCGGCCCCATAGTGCCACGGGACAGCCTTATCCGACGTGTAAGGGATAGGTCCAGGAACAATAATGATCAAAGGAGAAATTCTCGGAAATGATGTAATTTTAACAGGCTTTCTCGAGGAAGCCTTGGAAGAATTGGCGGAAATGGTGATTATAGAAACATCTTCAACAAGAATCAAAGGAACCAAAGTCTTCTCGAACAAGATTTCTTTATTATCCATCAGGCGTTGGGCACCTGACTTCAATATATGACAACCAGCAGGTAGGATGGAACACAGGTGGCAACCTTCGCCACAGCCCAAAAATAAACCGGCCAATAATAAGTTCTTCTTAACGGTTAACAACGGAGTAGAAATGGCTTCCACAGAGGTTACAAATGAATCATTATCCACAACATTTACTCCATGCTTGGGCATAAGAGCAGTCATGACATTAGGCTTTTCTGGAGCTTCAAACTCGATCTCCTTAGCATCAATCAAATCTTGTGCTTTATTCTTTAAGGCTCAACAATTATTGGTATCATGCCCTGGGCTATCGGAGTGATAAGCACAGCGGACGTTCGGATTATACAGTGGTGATGTAGTGTTGGGATTCTTTGGAGCCTCCTGTAGAATCGCCAAGTTGGTTTTCAATAGTTGCGGAAGAATTTGAGATAGAGTCATACTGAGCCGAGTAAATTGTCTTTGCGGTCTCTCTGGTCTTTGCTAATTGTTGCATTGTGGGGTAACAATTGGTCTTGATATTACCACCGTGTTAACTGCTTGGCGGCGCTCTGGTCGGTTCTGGTTCCTCGAGCTGTAAACTGCACTAGATTCTTTCTTAAAAGGCTTCTTCTCTGTACTTGACAAAGCACCTTTTTGTATCTTGCCGCTTTTGATACCGACCTCAACTCTCTCCCCAGTCATAATCAATTCAGTGAACCCGGCCGATGAACTACCGATTAAATGATTGAAGTATGGGCCAGACAAAGTTCCCAAAAACATATCCACTAACTCCTTATCAGCCAGTGGGGGTTATACTCTTCCAGCAAGGTCCCTCCATTTCTGAGCGTAGTCCTTAAAACCTTCGCTCGCACCCATGGATATACCCTGAAGCTGCGTACGCGTGGGAGCAAGGTCGGCATTGTACTGGTATTACTTGTAAAAAGCAGCAGCAAGGTCCTCCCAGTTCCGGAAATTAGCTCCTTCTAGTTGATAGAACCATTCAAGCTGAGTCCCTGACAGACTATCTTGAAAGAAATGAACCCAGAGGTTCCTATCAGCTGTATATGGTTGAATCTTTCTGACATACGAGCGGAGGTGCAACTTTGGGCAGGAAACCCCGTCGTATTTAGCAAAGATAGGAGCCTTAAAATTGTGGGGGATCACCACCCTAGATGCCAGACCCAAATCTCCAAAGTCCAACCCATGTATCTTCTGGATCTCCATTGCGCTTAACCGGTCTTCGAGTTGTTTATACCTATCCTCGGCAGGAGGATACTGGTCTTCGTCAAAGTCAGTGTCATTGTCAGAAACAACGGGGCTAGGAACCTTCATTTCTTCTTGATTCTCTCCCCCTCCAGATGAGTGATATAAATCAACTTCTTGTCTCAGCCGATTCCCAAATCTATGACCCATATTCAGTAGGACCATCTTCTTCTTCTTCTTCTTCTTCTTCTTGTCCTTCAAGATAAGAGTCTTCAGATCTTGTTGACTATTGGCCAGGTTCATGAAACTTTCCTGGAACTAAGCATTCTGAGCTTGCAGAGCCTTGATGGCTTGATCAGTAGATGTTTCATAAGACATGATTGCTGAAATAAACAGAGAAGAAGATGAGAAACCTGTAAGGGTACCCGTGATGAGGTGCATGGGAATGGAATGCGTATGAAATGATTTCAAAGACTTAGGGAGATTCAAACTTGTAAACCAAAATAAAACACACTTTTATTAGATTAAAACTTGAAACAATGTTTAACAAATGCCTTTAAGGCGTTTACAAAAAGAAATACTGAAAAGCAAATCTAAACTAGAAATAGCAAAAGACATCAGCGCTCCCATGGTCGTTTTCCTTGCGTGCTGACATAGTCGTTGAGGACCCTCTCCTTCTCCAGCTGCCTTGTAAGCTTTAGGACATTCCGCTCCTGCTCATGATACTTCTCTCTGTAAGTATCCCTTTCTTCCCTTAGCTGGATCCAAGACCTCTTCAATGCCCCAATGTCAGTAGGCATGTATGGATGGAGAACTGTACAAGGAACCCCTTCTTCATCAGCATGTTCTTCAACCACCGATAAGACAGCTCTGTATGGCATCCTTAGCTTTTGAGCACGGGCTCGAACCCACCGGAGATACGGTTGCATCGGGAGAGAAGTTTTCATTCCTAGCTCATGTGGATCAGACCTGTTCACCATATCCCAAGCTCGTATAAATCTGCGGCGATGTCCCTCAACATCTCCCTGGAAATCAAAGACAATGTTTGGAAGCAGCAGCTCATGAGGACCGTCCCTTCGTGCTCGTCCAAATTGTCATAAGGCCAAACAAGGATTATAGGTTATTTCTCCTCGAATTCCAAGCAATGGAACATTGGGTTACTCCCCACACCGATCAATGATAGCTACCTCTTCCATATCTTTAGTACTCCAAATGATGTCCGTATGAGCAAGGGACATAATTTTTTAGGCCCAACCCATACCTTCCTCATTCTTCAGTACAGATTTGGGGAGGTTAGAAATAAACCACCTCGCCAGCAGCGGTGCACAACACATAAGGGTTCCCCTTTTCCGAGAAGTACGGGCATAAAGATCATGTAGAATGTCACCTAAGAGAGTGGGCACTGGATTACGGGACATGAAGATCTTGACTGCATTCACGTCGATGAAAGAATCCGAATTAGGGAACAGAACCAAGCCATAGATGAGAAGAGCCAGGATGTCTTCAAATGCTTGAGAGTCCAAACTACCCCAAAACTGTTGAGCATGATCAATCAAGAACTTAGCCAAGAAGCCTTTAACACCATTCTGAATCTCCCAGTTAGATACTACATCAGCCTTTGGTAGATGTAGGGCTGAAGCAATATCCTCTAGCCTAGGAGCTATCTCCAAACCTGTAAAGGGTGGCTGCTCTAAAATAGATATGCCAAGTAGCTCAGAGAACTCCTCCAGAGTAGGGACCAACTGATAGTCCGGGAAGGTGAAATAGTGGTGCAACGGGTCGAAGAACTGGAACAGGACACTCATCATTTGCTCATCCAACTTGGATGTGACCAAGCCAAGGAGGTTACCATGTCTTCTGACAAAGGAAGAAGTATCAAGAATCTTTGAAACCAACTCTCTAAGCTGAGCAGGGACTTGCACAAAACTGATCCGAATGGTATTTCTGGGCATAGATGCCATGATCTGCAAAACAAAACAAAGATGAATCCCTTCGGTCTTTGAAATGGTTAGTCTAATGAAATATGCATGCGATGTCATGATGCATGATGTCGTGATAGAAACACACCACAGGTATCACAGATAGCAAACATGGTAAAGGCACACAAGTCACACAGTAGCCCTTAAATTTCAGGCTGGCATGGAGTTTAGGTATTACCCTCTTTCAGTTTAGTTGGTTCAACTTGTCCTAGTAATAGTAACCGGGTTCTAGAGGATCTCAATATCACTGACCATCCTCAATCGGTTATAATTCCAGTTTAGCAACCTTTTCTTGCGGCTAGAATCATCACGAGAGTATGGTCTCAATGAGTGTAGCATACTGCTTTAACTAAGGTGTCACACCAACGTAGCTACTACTTCAACCGTATCAGTCTATGCCATACAGTTCCCTCACAGTCTATTTCTACTTACCTAAAAGGTGTCCCCAGATCCGGGTTAGGATCTATAGTAACTCTGATACAAAGCCCACAAGTATAAAGCAAACAATTCAAACAATTGAAAACAATATGATGAACTATTCCTAAGGTACACCCCACTTATTATTTCCCCAGCAGAGTCGCCAGTTCTGTGATACAGTGGCCAGAACCGGGACGTGGTTTCCCTATTTGTTTAAGGAATTTGCTGGTTTGCGTTTTGCGTTTGTTTTTGCAAAATGTCGCGGTAAGCAAGAGTCGCCACCGTCTTTTATTTTATCCAATAAGGAAAGGAAAAAAGCACAGAAAAATTCCTTTTTCGAGATATTTCTGAGTACGAGGGGTAGATTTATAGAAAGGGAAGGTATTAGCATCCTTTCTATCCGTAGTTATCTACGGGCTCTTAGGTACTCGCTCATCATTTTCAAAATTGTTTTCTTTGTGTTTGTGTGCTTTGAAAAGTTTTTGTTTTGACTTTGATTTAACTCTTGCTTCTGTCTTCAAGAGTGTAATGAAGTGTTTTTGAAAACTTTATTTGTAAAGGAGTGTAAGTGTGAAAAATGTTTGTTTTGATTGAGCAAGTACTTAAGAACTAATCTACCTACTCGAAAAAAGAATCGTTTTATGCTTGTTTCCTTTAGACAACGCTATCCCACTATTAGTGAGTAGGTAGCATCGTTGTTGGAGTTTGAGGGTCAATTTGAAAGGGACGTACGGTCACTAAAGCAATGTTAGGATGTCTTAGTAATAACCCTAATGTCTTAGATCAATTTATTCGAGGCAACAATTCCGAGGCAACCATTCCGAGGCAACTTTTCCGAATCGGGACTTTGATATTTGTTTAGATAATAGGACGACCACTAAAGCATCCTATACTCAATGACTGTTTACCGAAGGCAACCAAGTGGGAGTGTACCCTAGGAGTGCGCATGTGAGAATGATTCAATTTCAGTTATTTTATCTTTGCACATTTAAGGTGATCTAACTGTTTTAAAATTAGTCATACATTCTTGTCATGCAAACCCTAATTATTCATACATCTAACAGTTAATAATTCGCGGAATTTAAAAGTGTGGAAATTAAACTACGCTATTACAAGGCTTTGGGTATTTACATAGCCAAAAACAAACCCTTTGAAATTAAAAGCTGTAAAAATAAATAAATGTCCTAAACAAATTATTACAAACCGTGAGCAGATACAATAATTGGGAAAAATAAAAAATAAAGCGCGCGATGACAAATTAGATCGAATGCGAAACTAGGGTTTTGACCCTTCTATCCTAATTTAAAAGAAAAATGTTTTTTTGTTGTTTTTAATATTTTTTAAGAAAAAATATTAGGTTTTTGAATTTAAATGCAAAATTAATTAGTTATTAAATTAATTAGTGAAAATAATTAAAAGACCTATTTTTGGTTTTTGGTTATTTTAGGAAAAAATAAAATATAATTAAATTAGTATAAATCCTATTTATTCTAATTGATTTTAATTATTTACAAAAGGAAATTTAAATTTTCTAATTAATCAAACCTAATTAAATTAATTAATTTATTGATGAAAAATAATATTCTAATTTTAATTGGACATAAAATATTTTTGGTGATTTTTTTGATAAAAAGAAAATTATTTTTGGTTAGTAAATTAATAGTAAATAATTTAAATGGAATATATAAAAAAAAGTATCAAAGGATATAGATGTGCCTGATTTAAGGGGGTGTCAATAGTCAGAATTCTGGGCCCAAATAGAGGTCCACATTGACCTTTGTGATCTTGTGCAGCACGCTGACTTTGGCTCATGATGCACCTTCAAAGGTGGCCATCAGATTTGGCCATCTGGCCATCTGACACGTTTGATGATGAAGGCATATGGTAGGTGTGATACGATGGGAAAGAACTAACTGTTTTTTGAAATGCTGGTTTGCTTTTTGCGTTTGTTTTCGCAAAATGTCGCGGTAAGCAAGAGTCGCCACCGTCTTTTATTTTATCCAACAAGGAAAGGAAAAAAGCACAGAAAAATTCCTTTTTCGAAATATTTCTCGGGTTCGGGGGATAGATTATAGAAAGGGAAGGTGTTAGCACCCTTTCTATCCGTGGTTATCCACGGGCTCTTAGGTACTTGCTCATATTGTTTTCAAAATTTTGCTTTCTTTGTGTTTGTGGGTTTGAAAAAAGTTGTTGTTTGAAAAGGAGTGTAAGTGTGAAAATTTTGTTTTCTTTTGAAAGAGCAAGTATCTAAGAACTATCTACCTACTCGAAAAAAGGAATCATTCTATGCTATTTTCCTTTAGACAATGCTATCCCACTATTGATGAGTAGGTAGCATCGTTGTTGGAGTTTTAAGGGCCAATTCGATTAAGGGACGTGCGGTCACTAAAGCAATGTTAGGATGCCTTAGCGGTAACCCTAATGTCTTAGATCATTTTATCCGAGGCAACCGTTTCGAGGCAACTATGATCTTTGGAAAAGAGGGTGACCTCTAAAACTTCCTATACTTAATGACCGCGTTCGAAGGCAATCAAGTGGGGTGTACCCTAAGAGTGTGCATGTGCGAGTGTGTCGTTTCCAGTTAATTTTTGTCTATGTACATGTTATTGGTGATCTATGTTGATTTTAGGTTAAACGTCCGTTCTTGTCATGCATACCTATTATTAAACATCTAACAGTTATGAATTGCGGAAAATAAATTGCGGAAATTAAATTACAAAGCGTCGGGTATTTACATCGCCAAAAACAACCCTTTGAAATTTAAATGCGGAAAATAAATAAAACGATAAAATATTTAAAGTCCTATTAAGCTATTACATTCCAGAAACAAATACAATATTGAATAAAATGGATCGCGTGCGGGAAATTAAATCGATGGCGAGTTTTTAGGGTTTTGACCCCTTTTTGAAAGAAAGTATCTTTTTTTATTATTTTTGAATTAAGAAATAAACTATCCTAAATTAATTATTAAATTAATAAACTAATTAATTAATTAATAAAAATAATATTTTTGGATTTTTGTGTTATTTAAAGAAATAAAATTAAATTTAATCAATGTTAATAAAACCTAATTGTCTAAGTTAATTTTAATTATTGCAAAATATATTAAAAGTTATTCCTAATTAAAACTAAATTAATTAAATTGATTTGGTAAATAAAAGAAAATACTAAAATTTATATTAATAAAGAAAATATATATTTTTTGGTTTTGATTTTATTAAGAAAAAGATTTGATTGGTTAGTTGATAATTAAATAAAAAATAATAAAACAAACAATTAAAATAGATTAAAAAAAAATAGAAAGAGTTAGGGGTGTGGGCTTGATTAGGAGGTCTGAAAAGCAAATTCCATGGCCCAATTGTGTTGGCCTGGCTGACTTTTTGTGATCCAGCGTGTGCACTTTGACTAGGCAGCATGGTGGATGTTCCATCTGGACCACCAGATCTGGCCTGGGGCCATCTGGCAAGTGATTGAGTGAGGGAGTATTGATGTGCTGCAGCGCCTAATTTACATGTGATAACCTGAAGAGAAAAAATAACAATGCATATGGGGGGACCTGGGATTCGAACCCAGGTCCTGTTGGATATTGGATACACGCCACTACCACTCAGCCAACGCGCTTCAACTATTAGTGTAATGGACAATAATAATTATAAGGGAAAACACGTTAATATGCCAAAAACCAAAAAATGAAGCGCGAAGATTCGAATGGTCCAATCAGAGGGAGACACGTTTGTCGTCCCTGACCTTCAAACCCTGTAAATTTACCTGCGGATTTAGATCCGCGGCTAAATTCGCAGGATGTTCCAAAAATTAAATCTAGGCCATGAAAACGACCCCCAAGACCATGGTTGTGTTCGTCTGGGCATCCTGAGTAAACCTATACCCTTCTTGAATCTTGATTTCCCCTGAAAAAGAAAACCCTAAAATCTAATACAAAACCCTAGCCATACGGTTATGGGGTTACAGTCCATATCAATGCAATCAAATAATGCCAAAAGTCCAGAAATCTCATAAGCATCACAAATATGTCAAAGATTTGTTAGAAAGATGCAAGAAATAAGATTTGTGAACTCAAGAGAGGGGCGGTTTTTTGAGATACTTGCAGAGCTTCTGAGCGTGTATGGAGACTGACTTTAGGTTGGTTCTGCTTCAGTGATCCTCCAGCAAGCGATTGGTGTTGAGTTTTGCTTTTGAAAATACCTCTAAGTGTGATTTTGGTTTCACACTTTTTCCACCTTTTTTCAAGTTTTGTTTTCAATGTTCTTGCAGCCTCTAGGTACCAATTTCATGTGCTTTGACTTGTATATGTAATATGCAATGCATTAGGTCAAGAATTATGCTTTGAATCTTTGCACATCAATGCCATGGGATTTGATTTGATCCACCATTGAAAGCTTACCTAATTTGTCAAAAATCCAATCTTTTTGCACATGGAATGCTTGATACGAGTTTGATGATGTCCGTGATGATGATTAGGTCCTAGAAATAGAAAAAGATCTCATGTAATCAAGTTTTGGGTTTTTATTTGATTTAAATTGATTTAAAATGAAATAATTCAATAAAAAATCAAATAAAATAATAAAATTGATAAATGGACACGGGGATGAAGCTAGGACACGTGTGCAATGTGTAAAGTTCAAATCAAATGGAAAAGAATGGGCCCATTTGACAAAATTTGATGTTTTGGGAATTTGACTTTTGGCAATTTTGCAAAAATGCTCAACTTCAACAATGCATAACTTCTTCAATTTTGAACTTTTGGAAGTGTTCTTGGACTTTATAGAAATCTTGAGATGTCCTCTAACCAACCCTTTTGGTCTCATCGCATTTTGATATTCCATGTTCAAGTTACATGCTTTGGAAAAAAAGGTGTTTTTGTTGACTTTCAAAAATGACCTATAATGTCCAAATTTATAACTTCTTGTGCGTGCATTTTCTGATCTTGGGGTATGAAGATGGATTGTAGGAAATTTAATCCTCTTAAAAATGAGATTTGGATGGGTCATTTCTCATAAAGTATGAGAAAGTTATCCTTGGTCAAAGTTGAGTTGACTTTTCCTACAAAACCCTAATTTAGCAACTTTTGAGTCTTGATGATTTTGAGCAATCCTTGATGAATCATGATCAACCCTTGATAAAATGATGAAATATCCTTAAAAATTAGAATTTTGACAAAATATTGAGGTTTGACTGTATTTGGGTCACAGTTGACTTTTGCCCTAGCACAGTCGATTTTTGGACCCTTTGAGCAATTGACTGAGCAAACTTCCTCTGCAAGGCTTGAAATTTGACATGGATGACCTTGAGAACATATTAGGACATTAGGGAGAATTTGAGGTCATTTGGACTCAAGGATCTTGATGCAACACAAAACCCTAATTTGGGGTTGACTACTTTAGGAGATAGCTTGACTGTCCAACTCTTGAGCAATCTTGAGCCACTTGGAGATTTTTCTTGCCATGTTTTGAGAAAAATGAGAGAGAAAATTTTTGGGTACAACAGTAGGCCTTGGAGTTATACACACACTGAATTTCCTGAAAGAAAATGGAAAAATAGCAAATGCTGGAGGCAGGGGTCGAACCCCTGGCCTCCAGCCTCCTAATGCCTTAAGCGCCCATCTGGCAACCACTGCACTACTTTGTTTTCATTGTACATATAATTAATAATAAAAATAATATACAAAAACTAATGTTAGTGGAAAACAAAATAAAAAGCGCGCTACACATTTGAATTGGCCAATGGGGAAGTGAGAATACATTGTCTCCTTCCTCTCTCTGTGGCTAAAGGTTTGATAACCTATACCCACGGACAAATGTCCGTTGCTACAGACTTGTGCCATCTCAAAATCTTCCATAGGCCATGAAAATAACATCTAAAGCCATGGTTGTGTCCGTCTCGTCCTCCTGAACATGCCAGTACCACTTACGAAGACCAATTGTCCCTATAACCAAAAACCCTAAAACAAAGCTCTGAAACCTAGCAATGGTGATTTACAGTATAGGCCATATAAATGAAATTGAATGATGCAGAAAGCTTGCATATGCTCTATAGATTAAGAATATATGATTAATTCAACCTAACAATTCTTAAAACGGAATTCAAGAACAGGGCTATGTCGTGAACGACTTACAGAGCGATTTGGGACTGGAACTGACTTGTTTTTGATTGCCTTAGCTTGCTAAGAGTCCCAGGAGTCGATTGGTATCCTTCAAAAGTCCTGAAACTGCCTCCAAATGGGATTTCGATCTCACACTTTTCTTGCTTTTTTTCAAATCTGGTTCTTGCTCTTGCACCTGTCTCTAGCCCTCTTTTAGGTCTGGCCTCGTTCTATATGTATTAGTGAAGGGATTAGGGTTGCAAAACTGGTCAAATCTTTCTCCTTCAATGACTTTTGATTTGATTTGATTCGCTTTTAAAATCTTTCCAAACATGGCATAAATCAATATTTTTTTCACACTATGCATTTACACGAGTTTGAGTGATTGGTATCTGTAATTTAAGACCTGAAACAATCACCAAATCTTTAGTTTTCAATATTTTTGATTTTATTTGATTTGTTTTGATTTAAATTGAATTAATTCAAATAAAAATCAAAATAAATAATAAAAATAAGATATGGACAAGTGGCAAAGGCTAGAGCTCTTGGGCTATTTTGCTAACTCAAAACAAGTGAAAAAGAATGGGCCCATTTGGCAAATTTTGAAGTTTTAGGGATAGTTGACTTTTGGCAATTTTGCAAAAAAGGTCAACTTCAACAATGCATAACTTCCTCAATTTTGACTCTTTGGAGTTGTTCTTGGACTTTTTAGAAATATTGAGGTGTCCTCTAATCAACCCTTTTGGTATCATCTCAATTTGATATTTCATGCTCATGTATGAAGCTTTGACAAAAAAGGTGTTTTTATTGACTTTTCAAAATGACCTATAATGTCCAAATTCATAACTTCTTGTGAGTGAATATTTTGAACTTGGGAGATGAAGATGGATTGTAGGGAATTTCATCCTCTTCAAAATGAGCTTTGGATGATTCATTTCTCATAAATTATGAGAAAGTTATGCTTGGTCAAAGGTGAGTTGACTTTTCCTACAAAACCCTAATTTAGCAACTTTTGAGTCTTGATGAATTATGAGCAATCCCTGATGAATCATGATCAACCCTTGATCAAATGATTAAATATACTTCAAAATGAGGATGTTGACCAAAAATCTCGAAGTTTGACTGTATATGGGCCATAGTTGACTTTTGCCCTAGCACAGTCGATTTTTAGGCCTTTGAGCAATTGGCTGAGCAAACTTCCTCTGTAGGGCTTGAAACTTGACATGGATGATATTGAGAACATATTAGGACAATGTTGAGAATTTGGGATCACTTAGACTCAAGAATCTTGATGCAACATGAAACCCTAATTTGAGGTAGACTGCCTTAGGAGAGAGCTTGTCTGGCCAACCCTTTGGACTTCCTTGAGCAACTTGAGGATCTTTCTTGAAATGTTTTGAGAAATATGGGAGGAAAAATTTTGGGGTACAACAGTGAGCAAGCAACCACGAGCTATCTACCTACTCAAAATTCTTCCGTGTTATTTTCCTCTTCCTTTAGATAGTGTTATCCTACCATTAGTTAGTAGGAAGCCCTATCATTGGATGTTTGAGGGACAGGCACGGGTCATCGTACAATCATAAAGGAAACTTGTAGGATGCTTTAGCAATTTATCGTAAGGGACTAAGATCATTTACCAAAGGCAGCATCGAAGGGCCAACGAGGGACTACGATATTTTAACCGAGGGTCTTTGTTAAAGCATCCCACATTCGAGGGACATGACTATTTTTTATCTGAGGCGACAAGTGTGGTTACCCTAGAGGTGCGTGTGTGAAAAGTGCTTTGTTTTCAGTTATTTTATCTTGCATTAGGGTTAGCTATCGTTTGATTTGAAATCTTGCCATACACGGCTAATTACTATACATTTATATATATAGACACGCATACATAGTATAGGTGCGGAAAGTAAAGTGCGAGAAGTAAAACCTACGCTATTACAATGCTTCAGGGATGGGGGTTACAAACCATAAAAATAGGGGGAAAATAGTAAACCCTATTTTAAGCTATTACAACCTTTAGCAGTTATAATATTTAGTAAAAACCCGCGTAAAACTTAAATCTAAAACTACTACAACTTGACGTGAAGCTTATACATTCGATCTAAAAAAATTAAATAGCGAGGAAAATAAATATTAAGAAAGATATTTTTTAAAGAAATCTAAAAAACCCTAATTTGATATTTTTTGCATTTTTGTTGCATAATTAACCTAATTCTAAATTAAATTGTAAATTATTAGATAAAATAAAACCTATGTCTAAAATTAATTTTAAAAGTTAATTGATAAAAAACATCTTTTTTATTTTTTTAAGAAATATTCTGATTAAGTTGATTTAATTAATTTTTTAAAAAAAATAAGGTTAATGATCTAAAGCAAAATAAATATTAAAACAAAAAAAGAGGTGGGCCTGAAAGTAATTCAGGGGGTGTCAGAAAAGCACATCATTTGAGCCTAAGACAATGGCCCAGTTGCTGCTTGTGATTCCATGTGGTTGACTCTAGAATGTGCGCCGTGGGGCCTTTTCTTAGAACCATTAGATCTGGATCTGATGGTGTTGATGTGAGAGCGCATGCTGGGTTGCTTTGCACTAGATCTGTAAGAGAAAACCATGAAAAAAATAACATATCAGGGGCAAGGATCGAACACATGCCCTGGTACACTAATACCTTTGTAAACACGCGCTTACCGTTGGGGCGATCGTTACATCCGATAGTCTAAACACAAATAAATAAATATATAGTAAAAACAATTTAAATTTTTAATTTTAAAACACAGTCAAAACAGGTGGCCCCCTGTTATTTGGATCAGTCATTCATGATGCTTCATTGTGCCACGTCAGCCCTGTCGGAGTCAACCAAAACTCAGGGACGCCGGAGTCAACCTCTGGTTGTCTTCTCTGGCTGTCCCTAAACACCAAACCTGCAAAAACATCAAATTTGAAAATCCAAAGATATTATATCCTACTAAATCAGACACTGCAAATCCATTGGTGGGGTTCTCTTAATCTAAAAACATCTATATGCAGAGATTCAAATGTTTCAGTTTACGTTGCCCTAGAAATGGCACAAAATTGTTCATGCGCTAAAGCTCACATGTTATGCGTTAGATATGTTCTAATGATGCATACAAACATATATGAACATATGAAATTAGTTAACAAGGCGTAAATTTAAAGATTCGATTTTGAGAATTTTACCAAGACCGGTTAGATCGAGTGGCTTGTTCTCGCCGTGCTTTGGCTTGATCTTGGACCCTAGAGGACTCCTGGGGACTTGAGGATTTGATTGATGGATTTTGTTTGGATTGAAAGTTGCTGAGAACATGGGATCTGATTTTCACTTCTCTTTTGAATTTTTGTGAACAAGAACCCTAGCTTTTGAGGCAGCTGCGTGTGTCCTTATTTGGTCTGTGTGTTGTGCATATATATGAGATCGTATTAGGTTAACAAATATGATACAAATAAAATGGCATTATGGAGTTTCAAGTATGCTTCAAAACTTTCCAAAAGAAGAGATTTTCTTCCCTTCTTGGTCCACACAATTTTGACAGGTTGTCATGAGCTATTTGGATTTCAAAATATTCAGATTTTTAAATCTTGCATGTTTCTTGCATTTACTTTATATTTATTTAATTTAATTTTGATTTTAAATAAATAAAATCAAAACAAATAAAATAAAAACTAAAATAATGCATGTATCCACTTAGGGGTCTTTAGACATGTCATGAACACATTTTAATTCCAAAACTTAGGCCCAATAGCCCAAAATCACAAATTTCCTCAATTGAGATTTCATGCATTTCTCAAAATTACCCAACTTGTGTAATTCATAACTTGCCCAATTTTTATCTTTTGAAGGTGATATTTGACTTTTTGGAAAGCTCAATATGTCCTCTACAATTTCTCCTTTGATCATTTTTTCATTTAGAGACTTTATCTTGATGTAAGTTGCCTTGACAAAAATTGTCTTTTTGTTGACTTTTGAAATGACCTATAATGTATGAGTTCATATCTCTCAAATGAAGCACTTTTTGGCCTTGAGAATACATATAAAAAGTTGTAGAGAATTTAATTTCCTTCAAAATGGGCTTTGGTTGGGGTAAAGTTGATGAATCATGTGAAAGTTATGCTTGGTTAAAGTTTAGTTGACTTCTCCTAAGGAAACCCTAATTTGGCAACTTTTGACTTTTGATGATTTGAGGGATTTACTTGAGGAATAATGATCAACCCTTGATAAAATTATGAATATCACTCCAAAATTTTAATGTTGACCAAAAATCTTGAAGTTTGACTGTATGTTGACCATAGTTGACTTTTTACCCAATATAGTTGATTTTCAATCATATGAGCCATTGACTGAGCAAACTTGTGATGCAAGAATTGAAACTTGTCATGAGCACTATTGAAGACCTATGATGAACCATGAAAACCATTTGAGACCTTTTAAAACCCATTCTTCCTTGTGCAAGATGAAACCCTAGTAGTGGACTCATTACTTAACAAAAACATTTGTCTGATCAACCCTTGAGCTATTTTGAGCAAATGAGGACCTCATGAGAATGTCTTGAAGAAAATGGGAGGGGAAATTTTGGAGTACAACAGCTGCCCTTGTTCAATCTTCTTAAACCTGAAGATTTAGATTGGCATGTCTGCCATTTGTGACTTAGAGGTGGAAGATGATTGAACACTTAAGTGCCCAGAAATTTGCACTCGTCGGTGCACGAAGTAACAATGTTGGTTGATAATACCGGGAATGGGCTTATAGATGCCATTTGGAGAAGTGAGACAGAGTTATTAGAGATGGGCTTATAGATGCCATCCAAAATAATCTTCGATGGGGATTAAACTAGGTCTATGCCGAACTTTGTCTTGGAAGATGTATTTGGAGTGAGTCTACGCCTGACTTGGTCCAAAAGGATAATCAGAATAAATCTACGCTCGATTTAATCTGAACCAGAAGATGTCTATGCCTGAATTTTCTAAAGGAGTATCAGAATAAATCTATGCTCGATTTAATCTGATCCAAAAGATGTCTACGCCCGTCTTCAACTGGAAGAAGATGTTGGAAGGAGTCTACCCCAGATTTTTCCAAAAAAGTATCATAAGTAATCTACGCTTGATTTCATCTGAATGATGTACTAGAAGATGTTTACGCTCGACTTCAACTAGAAAACATGTTGGAAAGATCTACGCCAGACTTTTCTGGAGGAGTATCAGAATAAATCCACGCTTGATTTAACCTGAACCAAAATATGTCTACGCCGGACTTCAACTGGAATTTTGGAAGGAGTCTACGCCAGACTTTTCCAAAGGAGCTTCAGAAGGAATCTTCGCCTGATTTCATCTGAATGATGTACTAGAAGATGTTTACGCCCGACTTCAAATAGAAAATATGTTGGAAATATCTACGCCAGACTTTTTCGGAGAAGCATCAGAATAAATCTACACTCGATTTAACCTGAGCCAAAATATGTCTACGCCGTACTTCAACTGGAATTTTGGAAGGAGTCTACGCCCGACTTTTCCAAAGGAGCTTCAGAAGGAATCTACGCCTGATTGCATCTGAAGGATGTACTAGAAGATGTCTACGCCCAACTTCAACTATAAAACATGTTGTAAAGAGTCTACGCCCGACTTTTCCAAAGGAGCTTCAGAAGGAATCTACGCTCGATTTCATTTGAATGATGTACTAGAAGATGTCTACGCTCGACTTCAACTAGAAAACATGTTGGAAAGTCTACGCCTGACTTTTCCGAAGGAGTATCAGAATAAATCTATGCTCAATTTAACCTGAGCCAGAAGATGTCTACGCCTGACTTCAACTAGAATAAGATGTTTGAAGGAGTCTACGCCCGACTTTTCCAAAAAGTATCAGAAGGAATATACGCTAGATTTCATCTGAATGATCTACTAGAAGATGTCTACACTCGACTTCAACTAGAAAACATGCCTCTTTGAGAATGACCCTTTGAGGAAATTGCTTAAGTAGCCATTTGTCAGATGTGGCCTTTGAGAAGACTGTCTAGTCATATAGGTAGTTGATGATGTTTTTCTGTTGATTGATCTTTCCTGAAAAGGTAAATAGTTAGTTGTATGCAATGTCGTGATGTATGAAATGTATTGCATAATGATGTTCTCAAAATAAATGAGATTATGCTATATGTGTTTCATATGCACATGCTATAATGTTTGTAAATGATGTATGAGTATGAAGTATATTGGTGACTTCGTATAACATTTTGCCGGGGAAAATATATCCCTGACTGTTATTGGGGATGAAGAGTATGTGCATATTCGACCTTGATGGGGATTCTTGCTTGCTTCTTGAGGAAACTCTGCTGGGGAATGTTGAATTCTGTTTGGGGAGAAGAGTTCAAGAACATTGTTCGTTTACCACTCTACTACGGAATTTAGTTCTTAGATACCCTGATTGGGGATAAAAGAGATGGGTTGGATGCCGACTTGTCTAAGAGAATAAGGTTGAACGATACCTAGTTCGGTTTCAGATTAAGCAGCAAACTCTCTGGGAATAGTGGTATGGATTTCCCTTTGCTGGAGAGAGAAATTTTGTAGTAGTCAGAGAAATAAATTCAAGCTAGGGAGACTGAACTCCGCTGGGGAAATAAACCCTGTTGGGGAAATAAACCCTGTTGACGGAGAAATACTCAATTGAGGAAACACCCTTTCTGAGGAAATGAGCTTTGCTGGAGAGAAGAAACCTGCAGGGGTTTTTACAATTTTGGAGGAATAAACTCAGCTGGGGAGAGAATTTCCATAAAATGTACTGATTGAGATTCCGTAGGTGGGTGATATTATCAGGAAAAATATCATATTCCTTTATCCGTTGGTGTACTTTACTGGTGAGCTTGTTAAGACTACTCTGTAGGGATAATTTGGTGAGGATATTTCTATGGGGATATATGGACGACTTGAACATTATCCCAACTCTTAGAGCCTTGAGCAAATGCTCATTCCTATTTTTATGCGTATATTTGTTAACAGTTAATCATATTCATATGCATATAATCATTCAATTTAGTCATTGGAAGTTTTTGCAAACAAAACAAAAAGTTTGAATTTTGAAATTTGTATTTCTATTGATAGTTTTCCCCATAAATAGATGATTTTGTACAAAGAGACAGAAATCCCAATAAGAGGAAATCATCGTGAAATGAAAAGAGTACAAAGTGAAAACAAGATAATAGTTATGTGGGAATAATCTCATTGGGCTCCAACTCTGTTGTTGCCCCTATGTCCTTAAGCATCTCATCCATTACTGTCAGAAGAAAGTGATTGAATTAATTTATACAGTTTGAACTTGATGCTGGTAATAAAGCTTGATGTAAGTGATCCAATGGGACATAGTCGTATGCTTTAATCCCTAACTTTTTCTTGGACCGCCCTTTCGGGTTTTTAGTTCACCAGGATACCCTTTCTTGCCCAAGCCAACTTTTCAGGTTTTCGACTTGCCGGGTGTATAATATTTTATATATCTCTAATTTTTGCCCGAACCCTTTTAGTTCTCTGAGATTCCCTTATTTCTGCCTAGGCCAGTCAACCTAGCAGGTCGTTTTAATGCGTAGTATCTTTTAACTATGTCTGCGTTCATAGGGTGCGGAAAATCCTCACCGTCCATGATGGTCAGTGTTGTACCCCAAAATTTTCCCTCTCATTTCTCAAGGCATTTTCTCACAATGATTTTCAAAAGCTCAAAGTTTGCACAACCACAAAACTGACAAAAAGAGAAAAACAGATAAAAAATGATTTTTTGACAAAATTGATGAAAAGTAAGCTTGCTTCGACTCATTCATCCTTCAACTGAACACTCTGGCTTCTTTTAGAGAGCCTTAATTCACATGCTTCGATTGAACATTTGGCTTTCCTTCGAGCAAGCTTTCCACAAATTTAGATAAAGCATGTGGCCTCCTGCATGCAAGCTTCAATTCAGGGAGCAATGACCTCCTACATGCATGCTTCAATTCAGGGAGCAATGACCTCCTGCAGGCAAGCTTCGATTGGGCAAGGATTACCTTCTCACAAAGCTTCGATTGGAGTATGGTTTTCTTTCAAAACAACATACATCGAATCCAACTCTGGACCCCTTCATGCATCCTTTGGTGCACAAGTTTCATTCAAGAAATTTCCTTCTGCATGCTAGCTTTGACTAGGCTTTATGACCTTCTAAAATATTTCTTCGATTCAGGGGGAAATGGCCTTCTGAAGGTTTTCCATTGACACAAAGAAGGGACCTCTTGCATGCTGGTTTCGATTGCACCATTGGCTCCTTACGTGTTTGCTTTGATTCACAAGGCAGAGGTTTTCCTGATGTTAGAGTGCACAAGGCATTGTCACCTGCATGTCTCCTTCGAATACACCTACATGTTGGCTTTGAATCAATCTTCAGGCTTGTTTCAAATCCATCTTTATGCAACCTTCGAGTCCTCCTACAAACTTGCACACACAAGGCAGGGGTTTCTCTCACGCTAGCACCCACAAAGCAATGATTCCCTTTTAAATTGCTTCAAATATACCTTCATATCACCTTCGAATCCACCTTCAGGATTGTTTTGAATCACCTTCATATCACCTTCGAATCCAACTGCAGACCTTTCAACACACATAACACTTCATTATGACACACAATTTGGTGGCCCATTCGAAGGCCTTTCCATGGTTGGGAAACAATTGGTTTTTGATTAATTTTGAGTCTGGTCGAAGGGTTAGGCCTAAGTGATCAAAAGCAAGAAGACTCAGTGGCATATTCAGCTGAAGAGGGCCATTCGAAGAATAATAGTTGGTACATTCGAAGGACACACAACTAGTGAAAACGAATGCTGCTTTGTTAAGTCTGGTCGAAGGCTATGGAAAGATGAAGGATTCGATTCAAAGAGTCAAGTTGTCCATAGGACAAGCTACATAGGCCTCCAACTTGTGCCTCACTCCATATTTAATTGTTCTCCAAGCCAACTTGCTCTTGATGACATCACTACCTTTTTAGAAAGTTCTTGAGCCTTGCGCCTGCCTCTTCTGCATACTTTTCCCTATAAACTAGGAGCCACCCATCTCAACCATTGAATTTAGTACTTTTATCTTGGGATTATAAAAAAGTTGACACAAGTGGATGTTGGCCTTTCAAATAAACTATATTTTATTCCTTCACAAAGCTACTCATTCAAAAAAAAATTCTATAAATAGAGAGTTCATTTGCACATCAAAGGGGCTAAAAAAGAAAAGAAAGAAGAAGAACGCTGAAGAAGATTTTGGCTGTGTGGAAAGAATCTTCAAAAACTCTCAAACATTTAACACCCTCCCAAACCCAGAACTTGAAGAAACACCACACTTGTTTCTTTAAAATCCAGAAATAAACAAACACAAATCAACTTTTCTTAGTTTTTGAATCTAGCCAAAGAAACACCACGTTTGTTTCTTCCCCTTCGAATTCAAGAACTCCCAGGGAAACAACTCAAGTCCAAGACCCACATTCTAGCTTCAAGCAAGATTTTTAAGAATTAATCTGGCCATGAAGAAATATTAGCATGGCTTCACCTCATGCTGCTACTTAGTCCCCAAACGAAAGAAGACAGGAAGAAGGTTGTGTGGATCGAAGCCTTTTAGGCTTCGCCCCATGCTGTTATCTAAAATTAAAGAGGTATGGTCGAAGGACATATATTCCTTTTTCTTTGCAGGTCCAGTCGAAGTAAGCAGAAAAAGGGGTGTGGTCGAATGATACATTCATTTTTGTTTTGCAGATCCAATCGAAGTAAGCAGAGAAAAAGGGCATGATCGAAGGATACATATTCATACTGCCTTACAGGCCCAATCGAAAGAAGCTGAAATAGGGTGAATCGAAGGAGCATATTTCCTGGGTCGAAAGACTCACTTTTCCTCTTCTTTTTTTTTTTTTTTTTTATGGTTGCAATAGCTTAGAATTTATTCTTTACATTTTTTGCTTTCTTACATTATTGGTAATTAGGCTATATTGCAAGATAAAATGAACAAATAGATAACCTTTAAATTCAAGACAAAAATGCATGCAATCAAATACATTATTCACACACATGCACCTCTAGGGTAATCTCACTTGTTGCCTTAGAAAAAGTCATATCCCTCGAATATGGGTGTTTTAGCAAAAGTCCCTCGATAAAAAGATCGTAGTCCCTCGATGTCCCTCAATGTTGCCTTCGGTAAACGATCTAGTCCCTAAACGAAAATTTCTAAAACGTCTCATAGGTTGCCTTCTATGACTATATAATTGACCCATGTTTGTCCCTTTACATCCAAAGATAAGGCTTCTTTCCAATCAATGGTAAGATAGCAATATCAAAGGAAGAGAGAAATGAGCAAAAGACTTTTGAGTAAGGTAGAACGTTCTTAGTTGCTTTCTCACAGTCTATTCTCAAAAACAAACATTTTTCAAACATACCAAACACTTTCAAAAACAAGAAATATTTTCAAAAAAAGTGTAACACTTTATATACGTTCTTATAGAGACGAGAATCATTAAACAGTTTTCCTAAACGAAGGAGATTTTCAAAATTACTTTCAAAATCCACCATAAACACATTTTCAAACAAAGCAAGTGATCTAGCAAACAACTAAGAGCCCGTAGATAACTACAGATGAAAAGGGTACTAATACCTTCCATTTTTATAATCTATTCCCCGAACTCAAGAAAACATCTCAAAGGTCTTTCCTGTTCTTTTCACCCTTTCCTTGTTGGATAAAAGAAAAGTCGGTGGTGACTCTTGCTATCTGAAATAATTGAGATCAAACGCAAAACAAACCAAGTCAGTTCTCCCACCATATAACAGTCAGTATCATAGCACCGCCAGAAAACATCTTCTTGACTACAATTGGTCCTTCGTAGGTGGGAGTCCATTTTCCCCTGGGATCACCTTGCGGTAGAATGATGTGCTTTATTACCAAGTCACTATCCCGATATACTCGATGCTTGACTTTCTTATTGAAGGTTTTGATCATACGCTTCTGATACATCTGACCATGACAGACAATCGCAAGCCGTTTTTCGTTGATTAGATTTAATTGTTCCAACCTAGTCTGAATCCACTCATCTTCATCTAGGTCTTCCTCTTTCATAATTCTCAAAGAAGGAATCTAAAATTCGACAGGTAAGACAACTTCCATACTATAGACCAGAGAGAAAGGGGTTTCCCCAGTTGATGTTCTAGCCGAAGTGCCATAGCCGTGGAGAGCAAATAGTAACATCTTGTGCCAATCTTTATAGGTTACAACCATCTTTTTCATGATCTTCTTTATGTTCTTATCGGCGGCTGTCACTGCACCATTCATCTTTGGTTGATACAGAGAAGATTGTGGTGCTTGATCTTGAACTGCATGCAGAGTTCACTGATCATAATGTTGTTAAGATTAGTATCGTTGTCTGTGATAATCCTCTTGGGGATGCCATACCGACAGATAAGGTTATGTTTGATGAATCGGGCGACCACATTCTTAGTAACAGGAAAATGAAGTTGCTTCCACACACTTTTTAAAGTAATCAATGGCGACGAGGATGAAACGATGACTGTTAGAAGCAGTAGGTTTGATTTCTCTGATCATGTCAATGCCCCACATTAAGAATGGCCAAGGAGCAGTCAAAATATTTAAAGGAATCAGAGGCACGTGAACTTTATCAGCGTAGATCTGGAACTTATGACAAGTTCTCGAGTGGTGGTGACAGTCGGTTTCCATAGTCGACCAATAGTAAACCACTCTTAAAATCTTCTTAGTGATAGTATGCCCATTGGAGTGAGTACCGAAGATTCCTTCATGCATATCTTCCATAATTTCCTCTACTTCCTTCTTGTCCATACAATGAAGCAGAGTCGAATCAGGATTGTGCTTGTATAGAATTCCATTTCTCAAGAAGAACTTAGCTGAGAACCTTCGTAGGAATTTCTTGTCGTCAATTGATTCCCCTTCGGGGTATTCTTGAGCCTCAAGGTACCTTTTCACTTCATTAAACCAAGGTTTTTCTTCTACTCCATCAGTGTCAATTTCATAGCAATGTGTCGGTTTGTATAATCTTTCAATGGTAATTCTGGGAGCCTCATTGTCCCATATGACCTTGGACATGGATGACATGGTATCCAATGCGTCCGCCAACTGATTCTCTTCTCTTGGGATATGCTCAAAAGTAATCTCTTTGAAATACGGAGTCAAGGTTAGCACATGTTCTCGGTAAGGGATAAGATTAGGATGCTTCGTATCCCATTCTCCCTTAACCTGACTGATTACCAATGTTGAGCCCCATATACTCTCAAGAACTTGATTCTCAGGTTAATACCAGCTTTAATATCCATGATGCACGCTTCATATTCATCCATATTGTTGGTGCATTCAAAGCAAAGTCTGGCAGTGAAGGGCATATGACAACCCCTAGGAGAGATGATTACAACACCAATTCCGTTGCCAAGTGCGTTAGAAGCTCTGTCGAAAACCATAGTCCATCAGGATCCTGACTCGAGTCCTTCATACGGTCCGAGTTCTTCATAATTTGTAACTAGCATAATGTTCTCGTTCGAGAATTCAAAATTCATAGACTGATAGTCATCTACAGCTTGATGCACTAAATGATCTGACAATACACTTCCTTTGATTGCTTTTTGAGTGGTGTACTGAATGTCGTATTCTGTTAAGACCATTTTCCATCGAGCTATTCTTCCGGAGAGAGTTGGCTTCTCAAATATGTACTTGATGGGATCCATTTTAGAGATCAACAAGGTAGTATGGGTCAACATATACTGTCTTAGTCAGTGAGCATTCCATGCCAAAGTGTAACAAGTTTTCTCGATCAGTGAATATCTTGTTTCATAGTCGATAAAATTTTTTCTAAGGTAGTATATTGTGTGATCTTTTCGACCAGGCTCATCACGCTGCCCTAGTACACACCCCATTGAGTTCTCTAGCACTGTTAGGTACATGATTAGAGGTCTTCCTTCAACTGGTGGAATCAGAATCGGAGGTTCTTATAAGTACTCCTTAATTTTATCAAATGCTTTTTGACACTCGTCGTTCCACTTTACTACTTGATCTTTCTTCAATAGCTTGAAGATTAGTTCACAAGTAGCAGTCAAATGGGAAATGAATCGGGCAATATACTTCAGTCGTCCTAAGAAACCTATGACTTCCTTCTCGGTACAGGGAGCCGAAATTTCTTGAATAGATTTAACTTTTGGATGATCAACTTTAATACCTTTATCGCTGACGAAAAAACCCAGGAGTTTACCGGATCTCGGCCCAAAAGTGCACTTGTTCGGATGTAACCTTTGCTTGTACTTATTCAGTCTTTCAAACAATTTATGCATATTATCAAGATGCTCTTCTTCAGTATGTGGTTTGGCTATCATGTCGTCGATGTAGACTTTTATCTCGTGATGAATCATATAATTAAATAAGGTGACTATGTCATGCTGATACGTTACCCCCGGTGTTCTTCAACCCAAAAGGCATAACCTTGTAGCATAAAGTGCCCCACTGTGTGACGAAGGTAGTTTTGTCCATGTATTCAGGCGCCATCTTGATCTGATTATAACCCGAGAAATTATCCATGAAGAAGAATACCTTATGTTGATCGATGTTGTCAACCAGAACATTAATATGTGGCAGTGGGAAGTCATCTTTGGGGCTCGTCCTGTTCATATCCCTGTAATCTACACATATACAAACCTTGCCATCTTTCTTTGGTACCGAAACAACATTAGCAACCCATTAAGGATAATATGTCACTGCTGAGAAACCTGCATTGAATTATTTCATAACCTCATCCTTGATCTTTTTAGACATCTCGGGACGCATGCGACGAACCTTCTGCTTAATTGGAGAACAACCTTCTTTCATTGGTAGACGGTGAACCAAAATATCAGTATCGAGCCCGAGAATGTCTTCGTATGACCAAGCAAAGATCTCAACATATTCATGCAACATCTGGATTAATCTATTCTTGACACCGCTCTTTGAGTTTGCACCTATCTTGACTTCTTTTTTGTCTGTCTCGGTGCCCAAATTTACAACTTGGACTGGCTCTTCATGTGGTTGGATAGCCTTTTCTTCTTGTATTAAGAGTCTGGAAAGTTCTCCAGGTATCTCACAATCTTTCTCACCTTCTTCCTCGACATGGTAGATTAGATTTTCAAAGTCATAAGCGGCAATAGCAGAATCATTATCAACGAGATCCATAGTGGATGAAGATATGCAATGTAGTGTGTGGGTGTGTGTGTAAGAACACATAACTATTTTGAAATTGCAATAAGCAAAAGAAAAACAGGGAGCACAAAATTTGAGTGTAAAACATCCAATGTTTTTATTAAGTGAACAATGTTTATGAATTATCAACCCTTAACAAATGAACCATTGTGCCCCGGGTAAGACACAAGGTTTAAAGTCATTGTTTATTACATAACCAAAATCTTTTAGAAGCAATAAGACAGGAATGTAGCTATTACTCCTAGCTAAAGGAGATAGGGATGATGTCTTCTGCTTTCCAGTTGTTTAACGCCATTGTAGTAGACGTCGGATCCATAGTTCCATGGAATAGCCTTTTCCAAGGAATATGGGATGGGTCCAGTTGTTGTAATGATCAAAGTAGAAACTTTTGGATTGGTGATAATCCTTATAGGACCCTTGGAAGTGATCCTGACAGGGGTACCGGATACGACAGACAAATCTTGGCACAAATTCTCAACATACAGAACTTTCTCGATCAAAATTATGTCTTCATCCATCAGGCGTTGAACGCCTTCCTTTAGTAACCTGCAGCCATTGGGTTGGACTACACAGCAATAACATTCTTTAACACAACCCAGAAATAAACCGTCCTATAACATATTATTTTTTATTGTTGAGAGAGGAGTAACCACATCACCTACAGTGGTAACATACAAAACATCTTCAATAGCACTTATGCCTTTGTCATACTTCGGCATAGGTGCAGTAATCACGTTCGGGGTCTCCGTTGGGTCGAACTTAATTTTCTTATTATCAATCATATCCTGAATCTTATTTTCAGGGCCCAGCACTTGTTGGTGTCATGCCCAGGAATGTTCGAATGATAGGCACACCTCGCGTTCGTATTGTACTTAGGAGAGGATGTGTTGGGATTCTGAGGAGGATCCCGCAGTAAAATGAGTTCATCTTTTAACAAATGTTGCAATGCCTGAGATAAAGGCATACCGATCTTGGTAAATTGCCTTAACACCGCGCCTGACCTTTGTTGGTTGCCCTGTTATTGTTGTTGAACAGGCGCCGAATTAGAGATCAATGTCGCTCCCACAAGCTAATGGCGGACATTTTTACTATGGCCCTTCTGGCTATAGACAGTGTGATACGGTGGGAGAACTGACTTGAGGTTTTGCGTTTATGTTTCAAATGTTGCAGTTAGAAAGAGTCGCCACCGACTTTTCTTTTATCCAAAAGGAAAGGTGAAAAAGCACAGGAAAGACCTTTGAGATGGTGTTCTTGAGTTCGGGGGGTAGATTATAAAAAGGGAAGGTATTAGCACCCTTTTCATCCATGGTTTTCCATGGGCTCTTAGTTACTTGCTTTTGTTGTTTGAAAATGTGTTTGGTGTGGTTTTGAAAGTATTTTGGAAAAGAGGCCATTCGTTGAGGCAATCTTTGCAATGATTCTCGTTCGTAAGAATGTATACAAAGATGTTTGTCTTTTTTTGAAAATGTTTTCAATGTTTGAAAGAATGTTTGGAAATGTGTGTGTTTGTTTTGAAAATAGCAAGGATAGTTGTTTTGAAATAGAGCAAGTAACTAGAAGTAATCTACCTACTCAAATGTCTTTCTTGTGCATTTTCTATTCCTTTGATATTGTTGTCTTACCATTGATTTGGTAAGAAACCCTAACTTTTGATGTAAACGGGACGGGCGTGGGTCATCGTATAACCATGATTAGAAATGTTTGCAAAGTATCTTAGCATTTTGAGGGACCAAGATCATTTTGTAAGGCAACTTTTTGAATAGCGTCATCGAGGGACTATGATCTTTATATTTGTTTGTTTTTCCAAGATACTTCGCATGCGTAATATGGCCATTTTTGTTTTAGGCAACCAAGTGGAGAAACCCTAAGGATGCTTGTGTGCAAGTGTATCATTTTCATGCTTTGGTTTTATCTTGTATTTAGAGTTTTCTATTTTGCTTTGTTTCGATCTTATTATACAAACCCTAATTACTAATCATGGCATGTAAAGCGGTAAATTGCATAATGTAAATATTACTAAGCTATTACAATAATTTTATGGGAGGGGGGAATACAAATTTGAATGGGGATTTGCAAAAATGTAAACCTAAATAAATTATTACAACCAAATCAAATTTGTACGAATTAGAATAAATAAAATACAATACTTAAAGATGCAATATAATGTACATGTAAGAAAAGATTTTTTTTTGTTTTGTTTTTATGTAAAAGAAATTTTAATCTAAACCTCAAAATATAAGGAAAAGAAATTAATTTTTAAAAGGGAGGCTTAACCCTAATTACTATTTCAAAAGAAAATAAAGTTCTTATGTATCATTTTTATGTATTTTTTATATTAAAATAATAAATAATATTGAATATCAAAAATATAAAGTTTTTATATATGCAAAAATAAATATGTATAAGTATGGGATGAAAAGGAAATAAATAAAATAAACTAAATATATTTTAGTTATATTTTACAAGTTTATTAAGAAAATATATGATATATATTAAAAATAAAATATATTTTTATGTGAAAAATAAACTGAAAATAAAATAAAAATGCAATATTATGAAATTTATATTTTTGGGTTTTTATGCATTAAAGAAATATTTAATATATATATAAAAATGAAAATAAAATAAATAAAATAAAAATATAAAAAAGTTGGGCAAGGGGGGTATAGCAAGCAGACTAGAGACAACATGTTAGCAAAAAAAATCATGGCCCAAATATGGAGGCCCAACCTGCAAAAAGATCACAAAGCTGAAAAATGGAAAAAATATGGAAAACAAAAGTAGCGCCCAGGTTCGAACCCAAGACATGGGTCTCCTCAGCGCGCTACTTTGTCACTGGGGTGGCTATACATCCATTGTTTTAAGTGAAGCAAAAATAATATAACATGAAACAAGTCTTTGCCCTGTACTTCATCTTCTTCCTCAAGCTTGGCCAGATGTCCTGTAACTCTTTCATTCTTCCATGAAAATGAAAACTCATAACATGAAAGTTGTAGTATTTGATCTCACGATTCTAACCATATAAGTTATGTAATCTAACAATCAATGATCAGAGAGAATTTTAAAAGCCCTAAATTTAAACCTAAATTTTTCAGAAACTTCAAGTTCTAAATTCTCTCAACTCATGCCAAATAAATGTATGATAAAGATATGTACAGTTTCGTTGCAATGAGGGCTACATTATTTATTCACAAATCATGGCCAATGGTTGTCCGTACAAGGAGATAGAAGTTGAGATTTTACCTCCTTCAGTTGAAATCGTGGATGGAACTGAAGTGAGTTTGATGGAGGTCTGATGCTTGCTTGAGCTTCCTTGAACTTCCCTGAATGTATTCCCACCCTTGCCTTGCTCTAAAAGTGTCAAACTCCTTGGCCAAATCAACCTACAAGCTTTGAAAACAAAAATAGCAGATGATGGAGAAGGGGTTACAGTACAGGGATGAAGGTGTGGATTGGTTAGATATCAAGTATGTAAGATGTTTTAATGATCAAGACTTGAAACTCACTGGCCAAATGGAAGATTGGTATGCTTATGCCAAAACTGCAAGTCTTGACAGTTTTCTGGTGTTTTTGAGCTTGGGAGTGTTTCAGGCCTTAACTAATCGTGTGTTGTGTTGTATTATGTTTGTATATTAGTATAGAATCAGTTTCATGTCAACCCTCCAACAGCTGTGCCAGTTCTAGCCTTTTTGCAACCTTTCTTGCTTTTGAAGCAAAGTGAAGGGACAAGGCTTGCCATGCTTGTACTTGCTTTCTTAGGGTTGGTATATACTTATCCAACTTGCTTTAGGCCTGTAAGATTTGTATGTGCAATGGAGACAGGTGCAATGCTCAAGAATTGGAAAGTGGCAAAAGTTGAGCTTTTTCAAAATGGCAATGGTCACTTTATGCCATTTATGGAATTGCAACTTGGGTAATGGCTCTAGGGATTGGATCAAAGATTTATCAACTAAGTAAGCATTAAATTAAGGATTAAGGAACAAGTTTAGGACCTGTAAAGCATGGATTAGGCAGCATAGGTATTGATTGGAACTTTGTTCTTCATGAAATGGTTTGGACACAAAGTGAGAAAATGCCAACTTCATCTCTTCGATTCTCCCTACTCAAAAATGATCTTGAGGAGTTCTTGGATATTTTGGAAATCTTGCAATATTCTCTATAACTTATCTTTGAAATGCATTTTGAGATACCTCTTGGAACTAGGTGAAAAATTTCCATGAAGTTGGATCCAAAACCTGCCTAAATTAGGGCAAAATTTCACTAAGTTATTTAGTTCATGACCATGTATTTATAAATTTATATCTTGAGATCCAAGCATCTTTAGGGAAAAGTGTGTGAAGAAAGGTTATATATTTCATGGAGGTCTACAACTTTCATGTTGGGAAGTTTCCTTGAATCATTATGCATCATGGTGAAAAAATGGCCTAAAGTTGAGAAAAAATAAGAAATTTTCTATACTTAGAAAATTTCTAAGTTAAGAAAATTTTCAAATTTAAACCATAATCTTCAAATTTGGATTTTTTGATGAACAAGTTTCACATTTTGACATGTTTTGATGAATTATGACCCTTGGCACTTGATTTTGACCTAAAAGTCAAAGTTTGACTTTTCAGTGTATAGTTGATTTTTGATCCGTTGACTGCAAATTTCATTTGTCAATCCAATGAAATTGCAATGTTTTGAACCATGCCATTAGGTCAAGATGATGCAATTGAATCCTTGAAATCATGCTTTAACTCAATTGGTCATTTTCTAGGTTAAAAATCAGAAATTGCCCTTCACTTGAATAATGTCAAAGAGATACTCAAGAGATTCAAAATGGATGATTCAAATCCTACATCCTCACCTGTCGAACCAAATGTGAAGTTGTAGAAGCATGGAGAGGAAGACAAAGTTGATGTAACTTTGTTCAAATAAATTGTGGGATCTCTGAGGTATGTGTGCAACACTCGACCTGATATAGATTTTGCAGTCGGGTTAGTAAGAAGATACATGAGTGAACCAAGAGTGTCACACATGAAGGCTGCAAGAAGAATCCTAAGATACTTAAAAGGATCGATAAATTGTGGAATACTATTTCGACAAGACTCTGAAAGAAAAGAAGCTACCGTTACTTACTTTTCATATGTTGATTGGTGTGGAGAAAAGGAAGATCGAAGAAGCACAACTGAATATTTCTTTCAAGTCTTTGGTGCCTCAATATCATGGTGCTCGAAAAAGCAACCTATGATGGCATTATCATCGTGTGAAGTTGAATATATAGCAAGATCTTATGTTGCATGTCAAACAATTTAGATCAGTTCGATACTTGAAGTAATGGATGTCGAAGTGAAGAAATCTCTTGTGTTGCAAATCTACAACAAGTCAGACAAAAATCTGGTGAAGAATCCAGTTCTATATGGTAGGAATAAGCATATTGAAGCTAGATTTTACTTCTTTAGGGAAAAGGTAAATCCAGATGAACTTGAAGTTAAACATTATTCAAGTGAAGCACAATATGTCGACATTTTCACCAAAGGATTGAAGATCGACAGATTTCTGAATTTGAGAAAGAAATTAAAAATAATTTTGATTGACTATTTTTAGAATATGTTCGACAACTTGAATTATAGGAGATATGTTGAGATATTGGACCTAATCAAAATTGTGTAACCTAAGTCCAAACTCAATTAGAGTTTATTAGTCTATTTAGTGTACAAATTAGTTATATATAAATAAATTAATTTGTAAATTAATTTGTAATAATTTAAGTCAATAATACAATTTTTATTTTTTTTAATTATCTCTTTTTTGTTCTCACTAAAAGTGTTTTACTAGTTGAAATATGAATTGGAATATTGAAACGTAAACTTTGTTGATCATCTATGTCATATGTCAGACACAAGTAAAGACTAGTTGTTCTCATTTATATATAGATACCGAAACATTAAGAACTCATCATGCAGGACATTTCTATTCATTAACCATGTGTTATCACTATCTCTCACATTCATTAAACGTGTTATACAACATTAGTATGGACAAAAATTATGTGTATTAACGTATACAATATATCTTGTTCATACCGTTTCCCATTCATGTACACATGTCCTCCAATTTAATAGCAATTGATTGGCACCTTGATTGTATTGTTAACAACGTGAATTTAGATTTTAATACAATAATTTGCAGATGAATTTAAGTCGACATTAATAGGACATACTTGGAGGTGAGTGTTGGGCAACATATGTTATAAGATTTGTAAATTGAGGAAATTTAGAGAGAATTAAAATTATATATATATATATATATATATATATATATATATATATATATATATATATATATATATATATATATATATATATATATATATATATATATATATATATATATATATATATATATATATATATATATATATATATATATATATATATATATATATATATATATATATATATATATATATATATATATATATATATATATATATATATATATATATATAAAGGATTTATTCATATTGGTTAAAAGAAATTAATGAAAAGATTTATTTATATTGATTAGAAAACTCAAAATTAACTAACTAGCTAGAACTGCTTTAGTAAAAAAAAAAAAAAACTCTTAAAGTGTGATATTTTATTTGTGTTGTCACACTTGTAACACTTTAAAACTAAACCGAATTATATTTAATATCTTTCTTAATTTAAATTCTTCAAGTTTCACATTCTTTTTAATTATGTAAGGTCTTCAAAGATCGAGTGGAGTATCCGTTATACTTTGTTTATTAGAACTATTGTATAATAAAAAGAATATTGGTTGCGTCAAAGATTTTGTCATAATATCAGTCAATTGTATCTCAATTTTGCAATATTCTGTTCTCAACCTCTCTATATCAATTTGGTTTGTAAAGAAGTGATATCTTCTTTCTATGTCTTTGTTCATACCATGGCTTATAGGATGACTTATCAAATTTATTGTTCATTTGATTTTCTACTAACAACTTGATTTGCACACAATTGTTCACATTTAACTCTTCAAGTAATATCTTCAATCAAAGTGTTTGCCATGCATCATACTCTATAGAGGTCTATTTAAGAATGCTGACATCGAGTGATGTTTCTTCCAACCTCTATATGTTGCAATAGGTACAAACAATCTTATAGTTTGAAGTCTAGCAACTAGTGCATAGACTTCATTAAAATTAATTCAAGGCTTTTGAAGGAAGCCTTTTGCCAACATTTTTTCCTTATACTTGGTAATTTTACCATTTGCTTCAATTTCAACTTGTACACTCACTTGATTAGGAGTGTTAAGATCCAATCCAATTCAAAAAAAGAAATAGAAAATCAAATCAAAAAACCGAAAACCAAACTTTTTTGAATGTGTTTGGATCACTTAATAGCACAACCGATCGGTTCATATTGGTTTTTGATAGACTGTATGAGAAACGAAACAATCCAAACTAAACCAAAGTATTTTTTTCTCACTTATTCTTATTTTATCATCAATTATTAAATATAATGAATATGCATTGAAAAAAATTTAAAGACATTAGAATTCTTTCACCGTTTCATTAATGTCTTTTCTCAAAATATAATCAATATTAGATATAATAAATATAATAAATATGAGATTTTATTGAAAAGCATGTTTCAATAGTCAAAATATAATAAATATTAAACATGTTTTTGTTTGAACTTTTACATATTTTACATTTTGTTTTATGTAATCTCATTCTTCCCCAAAATATAATAAATATTAAATATAATAAATGTCAGTTTATTGGAAAATATATTTCATTAGCTACACAAATCACCGTTAACGTCATATCATTTCATCTTCTCACTCGATGAATCTTTAACCTTATTTAAATCGTTTTCTAATTTCAATTCGTCTCTCTCAACCCACCGCCAACATTCTGTATACTTATTTCAATAGGTACATTGTTTTTAAATGATGTATATTGTATAATTATAGACTAATTTCATTTTGTTTGTTAAAACAAAACCAAACAAAAAATGCTTAATTTTTTTTTAAAGTGTAGTTAAGTCTAATTAAAATAAAATTTTAAATGATTTAAAAGTTTATGCAATGTTTGTTTTAAAAACTGAATAAAATTGAACCAACCGAATCGAAATAAACTGCATAAATTGGATTAGATTGGATTGGATTTTGTTTTTAGTCATCCAAAATCGAATCAAACCGCATGCTCTTTATATCTTTGAATCGAATGACTTTTTGTCTCAAAACCAATCCAAATCGGACCGTGAACACCCCTATATCTGACATCTATTGTCTTACTCACTACTAGAAAAACTATTTTTATGGCTACAATTTCACCTCAGATATCAAATAACTGAGGTATAATCCCTTGACACACCATATTTTTTTTCTTTAAACAATATACAATCTATTTAGTCAGTTTTTAATGAAAACCTGGGGGTAAACTAGTTCAGTGTACATGCTTCAAATTCCAACAATTTCAGATTATGTTTTTATTCCTTTAAAAGTGACATCTTTCTGAATATTTTATTTTTAATCTAAAAATATGTCACTTTTCACTTCGGTTTTGTTTTCTAATCAAGGTAAATTTATTTTTTCCTATTTATATAGTTTTATCTTGTAGATTCCAGTGTCAATTTGCTAAGCAATACAAACAGAACCCTAATGAAGAGACCTTAACAAGATAGTCAACGAGAAAGCCCTAAATAACGAGATTCATAAACATATATCATCTTCAATACAAATATGTTATGTATTTAGGACTCTCGTTTCTTCTTTAGAGATCCAAATCATTTTATTTCACTTCTTCTTCAAAGATCTGATATGTCATATTCATTACTCATATTATTGTTGTTGTTGAGACCCGAAACTAAGAGGTTTTATTTTGTTATTGATGTTTAAACAAATTTATGTTATAGGTTTATTGATGATATTGTTATTGTTGAGACGCGTTATTGACGTGGAACCTTGTTTTGTAGATAATATAACATCTACTTTTGATGATGACAACCACCATGATGACAAGCACCTTGATGATAACTATGATGAGTCAAGTATGAACGATTAAGCGAACAAAGATGCAAATCTAACTTTTATGATTTGATAAGCTTGACTATCCAATGAGGGAAAATTGAATGAAAATAATCGAAAGTCTCATATCAAGAGATCTCAAGCAATGTCTACATAAAAAAAGTATCTGACAAAAGTTTATAGAATAGGAGTAATCTCTTAATTTAGTAAGTGAGTGATCATATTTAAAAGTAAATGGGTTTTTCGATAAAAGTCAAGGCTAAAATATACATACACTAAAATATGAGAGGACGACTCAAGGGTCTCCGACTAGAAAGGACAGATGACACACTTTAAAAGGGATCCATCTATTATAGATACTAGAAAAGACCAACTTTACATATGATATCTGATGATCTCTAGAAAGCTCGCAAGAGTGAATAAACGAGTATGCGAATGAGATAGAATGATAACCGTCTTTAGACGGACGTCACCACCACTTATCAAGTTTGGAGGAAGGGACGAAATCCCTAAGCACCAAAAAAAGATTACATATTATAGGCTACTCATGCTTATATTTCATGTGTTGAATAATCAATAAAACTATTTCATATATAGTTTGAATACTTATATTATTTAGGGTCAAATATGTTATTGGTCTCTATAAATTACTAAATTTTATTTTTGGTCTCTATTAAAAAACTAAACAGAATTATTATGCACGTAGTTTTAGTCTTTGTTGTTAAACCTATGTGTATTTTTGAATGAATATTTTGCATACATGTTTAGAACGTTATAAAAAGTTCTTCAAACAAATAGGAAATTAAAATTTGATTTCTAAATCGAGATTTTCATTGCTTTAATCAATATTTTTTGAAATTTAAATTTAATTTTTTCATTTGAATTTTTTTTAAAATATGATAAATAAATATTTTATAGTATTCTAAATACTTATAAAAAATATTATTCTAAAACTTAAAAATTTAAAAATAATTAATCAATTTTCAAAATTTTAAAAAATAATATAGACTAAAGCTATATGAATAAAAATTTTGTAGGACTAAAATATAACATTTTTTAATAGAAATTAAAAATTAAATTTGAGATGTTTATAGAGACTAAAAATATATTTAATCTTATATAAAAAAAAACTTTTTTTATAATAAAAACGATGAGTGTGATACTATAAATAACCACCAATAAGGATGTGTATATAAGGATGTGTATTGTGTAATGAGTGAGAGATATAGTTATAACCCATGTGTAATGAATCTTATTGGTGGTGCTCACATAAAGACATGTCTTGCATGCGCATGACGAGTTCTTGATTTAAGGTCTCTACACATTACGAAAGAAGAATAAAACGTGACCAGGTTGAAAACAACTAGTCTATTATTGTAGTACAAAGATGAGGTGTAACATGGTCCTTCAATTTCTACTTTTTAACAAAGAATTCATGTATATAACTCACAAACCAAACACTACACATTATTATTAGCTCTGTTGTTTTTTTTATCATACAGACAACATGGCTTCATCACCATTATTATTCACAGTGAGGAGGTTCCAACCAGAGATGGTGCTTTCAGCTGCTTCAACTCCTCGAGAAGTTAAACTACTCTCTGACATAGATGATCAACAAGGTTTGCGTTTCAATATTCCTTTCATATTTATCTATCGCCACGAACCATCAATGGCCGAAAAAGATCCGGTTGAAGTTCTTAGAAATGCACTCTCAGAAACACTTGTATATTATTATCCATTTGCGGGAAGGATTATAGAAGGTGTTGGACGAAAGTTGATGGTTGATTGTACTGGTGAAGGTGTCATGTTCGTTGAAGCTGAAGCTGATGTAACACTTGACCAATTTGGTGACTCTCTCCATCCACCATTCCTTTGCCTCCAAGAACTTCTCTACGATGTTTCAGGCTCAGAATTAATTATTGATCGTCCCATTCGACTCATACAAGTTAGTTTTTTTCATCTTTAGCTCGCACAGGAGTCAGAATAGGTTAAACCGATCTATTTGTGAGTTTGAGTGTTAAAAATTTAAAGCATAAACAATTTAAAAATTTATTAACTATATATAATTAATTTCATTTAAATATTTACACATAAACAATTTAAATGATACTGAATGTTTGTTTATATTAATTTAGTCAAGTTTATCTATTAACATATTTTTTTATGTTATTTATTTGAAAGAACTAATAAAAACTACTTGCAACATTTTTTCTAACTTATTTTCTTAATTTTATAATTTTACATTTATATTTTTATTTTAAATATAAAATATAATATATTAATAATATTAATAAAATTATTTAAGTTTATTTACATAAAAGAATTAAAATATTTTTTTTACAATATTTTTCTCCTCTTTTTAACTAAATAAATTTATAACAAAATCTCTGTCTTTTCTATTTATTAAAAAATCTAGTCTAATATATATATATATATATATATATATATATATATATATATATATATATATATATATATATATATATATATATATATATAACTCTATTAATTGATTTGATTTATTCACCCAAAATTTAGTGGTTCTTATTGATCCTATAACTAAAAAAAATTATATTTAATATCAATCTTTTTTATCCAATGTATTCAAATGTGTAAAAAAGACTATTGACATTTCAGTGTGTGACATCTGGGTAATATTTATTTCATCCTCATATTCTTCTTTCTTATCAGAAATATACTGTTTTTAAGGAGATGATATACAGAGACCACACAAACGTTTTTAAAGTCATTTAAATGCAATAGATAAAAAGAACTAATTGAAAAAAATTAATAAAATTAAAATAAAGATTAATTTTTAAAAAATTATGAAACTATTATAAACTTCAAACTGGAGATAAATAATCAAAAATGTGTTTGAGTTAAAAATCAAATCTTTATTTTAAAAAAATTATGAAACTATTATAAACTTCAAACTGGAGATAAATAATCAAAATGTGTTTGAGTTAAAAAACAAGAATTGATTTGATAGTTGGATAGTTAGATGTATATTCTGTTATAAGATAATCAGACTTCTATATTAATACTTCTATATTGCTCTCTTTTTTAAATACACTATTGGTCTTTATATAGACCTAATGACTTTTACAATTCTAAAAACATAACGGCCACTAATAAACTATCATTACTTATTAAATTTTTGTCCTTCCTACTATCATATTTAATGTAAAACTTATTACTAACACATTAAAGTTTATTCAACAAAACACCTCTGTAAACTTAAATGTTTCTTCCATCCAGCATTTCTATCATCTTCTTGCCTCTGTTGAAGATCTCTTTTGATAGTGGTTTTGTGAAAATATCCGCTGCTTGGTTTTTGCTTGCTACATGCCTCAATTCGACACTTCCCTCCTTCACATGTTCACGAATGAAATGAAATCGAACATCAATGTGTTTGCTTCGTTCATGATTCACTGGATTCTTTGTCAATTCGATAGCTGATTTATTGTTCACTTGTATTATTGTTGGACCTTCCTGTTTTAGCTCCATCTTGCTTATCAACCTTCTGAGTCATACTGCATGACAGACGCACCAGGATGCTGCCACATATTCAGCTTCACACGTCGAAAGTGTTACTATAGGTTGCTTCTTCGACAACCAAGTAAATGTTGTGTTTCCCATGAAAAACACATATCCAGAGGTGCTATTTCGATCGTCTATGTCTCCGCACCAGTCACTGTCAGAATAACCAACTAACTTGTAGTCTTCTGTTTTTGAATAAAACATTCCTAGTGATACTGTTCCTTGGATGTATCTTAGAATTCGTTTCAGCGCCTTCCAATGTGTGTGTACTGGCTCCTCCATGAATCGACTCACTATGCCAACACTTAGTGAAATGTCTGACCTTGTGCATGTGAGATATCAAAGGCTACCTACGAAGCTTCGATATTTGCTTCCTTCGACCCGTTCTCCTCCATCAAACTTTGACAGTTTTGTACCTGGTTCCATTGGCGTCGAAGTTGGATTGCAATTCTTCATTTTATATTTTTCTAGGATTTCTTTTGCATATTTTTCTTGTGAGATAAAGATTCCAGCTTCTTCTTGTCGAACCTCCAGACCAAGAAAGAATCTCATCAGACCTAAGTCTGTCATTTCAAATTCGCTTGTTATGGTGCTCTTGAAATCTTCGATCATCTGAACATCACTGCCTAGAAAGATAAGATCATCAACATAGAGAGCAACAAGTAATAAATTACTTCCATTTTTCGTCACATAGAGGGCGGGTTCATAAGGACATTGCTCGAACTCATTCTCCTTGAAATATGTGTCAATACGTGTGTTCCATGCCCTGGGTGCTTGCTTCATCCCATACAGCGATTTCTTCAGTTTCAATACCTTCTTCTCTTCTCCAATTCTCATATATCCAAGTGGTTGTTCGACATAGATTTCTTCTTCGATCACACCATTCAAAAATGCTGTCTTGACATCTATTTGAAATATTGTCCATTTGAATTGAGCAGCTTGAGAAATGAGTAATCGAATTGTCTCCATTCTTGCAACAGGCCAAACACTTCGTCATAGTCAATTCATGCTTTCTGTTTGTATCCCTTCGCAACCAGTCGTGCTTTGAATCTTTCGATTTCTCCTTGAGCATTGATATTTTTCTTGAATATCCACTTTACACCAATGGGTTGACTACCTTTTGGCAATTCGACTAGCTCCCAAGTATTGTTGCGTTCGATTGCTCTAATTTCTTCGTCCATGGCACTTTTCCACTTCTTATCTCGTAACGCTTCTTCGACACTAATGTTTTCAGCATCTTCCAGAAGACACACAAGATGCACCTCACTTGTTGAATCATACAAATCTTGCAAACTTCTCATTTTTGGTTGTAGAGGTTCATCTTCATCTTCAGTTTCTTCATGTTCTATTGGAATACTAGTTGGTACAGCTACAGTTGTTTCTTCGACTGTGTCAACAACCTCTGTCGAATTGTTCCAGTCCCACTTGCTTGCTTCGTCCATTCGAACGTCTCTACTCACGATCACTTTCTTGCTTATGAGATTGAAGAGCTTGTACCCTTTCGTCTTCTCATCATATCCAATGAATATGTACTTCTGACTTTTGTCTTCAAGCTTTGATCTTCGCTGATCTGGTACATGTGCATAAGCTATACTACCAAATACCTTGAGATGAGAAATTGTTGGCTTCTGTCCACTCCATGCTTCTTGTGGTGTTTTGTCTTCTAACTTCGAATGTGGACATCTATTCTGAATATAAACAGCACATTGTACTGCTTCTGCCCAGAATTCTTTCGACATGTTCTTGCTTTTGAGCATTGATCGAGTCATGTCAAGAATAGTTCGATTCTTCCTTTCAGCCACACCATTTTGTTGAGGTGAATATGATGCAGTTAGGAATATCCTTATGCCTTATTCTTCACAGTACTTCACAAAGGCCATTGAAGTATACTCACCTCCTCTGTCAGATCAAATTGCTTTGATGTGTCTGTCTGTTGCCTTCTCCACCATTACTTTGAACTTTTTGAACACTTCTAATGCTTCAGATTTTTCTTTCAGGAAGTAAACCCAGGTTTTTCTTGAGAAGTCATCAATAAAAGAAATGAAGTACCTTTTTCCACTAAAGGATTCTGGAGTGATTGGCCAACATATGTCAGTATGTATCAATTCGAGAATATATTTAGCTTGATACTCTACCTTCCTTTGAAATGAGGTTCTTGTTTGTTTGCTGAGCACACATTCTTCACAGAATTTTCCTTCGAAATCCATGTCTGGTAGTCCATGCACCATGTTCCTTTTCGCCAACCTTTTCAAACCAGCATGATGTAGATAACCAAAGCGCATATGCCACAGTGACGCTTTGTCTTGCACTTCGATTTGCAGACATTTCTCTCGAATGTTCCTCAGGTTCAGTTTGTACATTCGATTTCTTTCTATTTCGACACTGGCAATCAGATGTCCTATTTTGTCCTTCAAATGCAGTGCTCGATCTTTCATAAGTATCGAAGCACCTTTTTCTGTAAGTTGTCCCAAACTTAATATGTTGGTCTTGAGATCTGGTACATAGTAAACGTCTTCGATTGATCCAATCAAGCCATCCTTCTGCAAGTAACCGATTGTGCCCTTTTCTTCGACCTTCACTTTCGATGCATCTCAAAAAGACACATTACCATCTTCAATTCTCTTCATATCTTTAAACAGGTGTTTGTAACCACACATGTGATTACTTGCTCCTGAGTCAAGATACCAAACATTGTCATTATTGGTGTTGATTTCGTTTTGAGCCATCAGGAGAAAGCCTTCATTTGATTCAGCTTCCAAGGCTAGGTTGGTTGTTTCTTCAATCTTCTTTTCGATTCGACAGTCTTTTGCAAGATGTCCCACTTTGTTACAGTTGTAACATTTGTTGGAGTTGTAATCCTTCGCATAATGACCATACTTCCCACACTTGTAGCATTCAAAGTTGGAATGATTCGAACGACCACCTCTTTGACCACGTCCTCTGCCACGCCAATTTTGTTGGCTCGATTGTCCCCTTTCGAAGTTGCTACCTCTACCACTTCGACCACTGTCACGACCTCCACGTCCACGTCCTCTTCCTCGAAAGTTGTTCGAAAAGAGTACCTTTTCATCTTTATTCGATTCCTTGGTTTGGTTTGCTTCTTCGATTGCTTCTTCTTTCTTTTTCATCTTTCGTTGTTCATGTGCTTCGAGAGAACCAGCGAGCTCTTCGACTGAGAGCGTCGAAAGGTCCTTCGACTCTTCTATTGCACACACAATATTCTCAAACTTGTCTGTTAAAGATCTCAAGATCTTTTCAACAACTCGTGCATTAGGTACTGTCTCTCCATTTCTGGTGAGTTGATTCACCACCTTTTGCACACGTGTGATGTAGTCAGATTCAATTTCTGTATCCTTCATCTGTATTCTCTCCAATTCGCCACAAAGAGTTTGGAGTCGAACTTGTTTCACTCGATCTGCTCCTTTGAACACTTTTTCTAACGTGTTCCATGCTTGTTTCGACGTAGTCGAACCAGCAATTTTTTCGAAGCCTGATTCATTTACAGCCCTGAACAACATGTATAATGTCGTTTTGTCCTTCGATCGCGTCTCTTTCAACGCCTTCGTTTGAGCTATCGTATATCCCCCAACTTCTGTTGGTTCTACAAACCCATCATGGGTCACATCCCACGCATCTAGAGATCCAAGAAGAGCTTTCATTTGGATACTCCAGTTTTCATAATTTGACTTCGTTAGTCGTGGCAACGGCATTTGATTCATCATATTTTCCATGAGCTCTGATGCCAAATTATTATAAGATAATCAGACTTCTATATTAATACTTCTATATTGCTCTCTTTTCAATACACTCTTGGTCTTTATCTAGACCTAATGACTTTTACGATTCTAAAAACATAACTGCTACTAATAAACTATCATAACTTACTAAATTTTTGTCGCTACTACCATATTTAATGTAAAACTTATTACTAACACATTAAAGTTTATTCAACATATTCAACAAGTCCAAAACATAAGACTTTTATTCTTATATTATATTTTCTTATACATAAATATTCTGTTGGTTACAAAATAGTATATATATATATATATATATATATATATATATATATATATATATATATATATATATATATATATATATATATATATATATATATATATATATATATATATATATATATATATATATATATATATATATATATATATATATATATATATATATATATATATATATATAACCACTTAAACATAATAGATGTTAATATTATATATCTTTCAAGTAATTATAATATCCATACATAATATCTAAAGATACTATTTGATTTTAAATTTTACAGGTGACACGTCTCAAGTGCGGTGGTTTCATAATAGCAATAAATTGGAATCATATCATGGGCGACGCAGCTGGTTTAATCCAGTTCATGAATGCATGGGCAGAAATGGCTCGAGGAGAACATCAACCTTCGATTCAACCTGTCTGGTATAGAGAGATCCTCATGGCAAGAGACCCACCACGCATTACATGCAACCATCTTGAATACGAACAAATACTTCCATCAAACACCATCAAAGAAGAAGATACTTCTACTAGTACTACCATAGTCCATCAATCTTTCTGCTTTAGACCTTCAGACATAGCTGCAATTCGTCTCTTGGTTCCATTTCAATGCACCACATTTGATCTTATTGCTGCATGTTTTTGGTATTGTCGTACAAAAGCATTGCAGTTAGAGCCGGAGAAGGATGTACGAATAATGTGCCTCGTCAATGCACGTTCAAGGTTTAACAATAATCATTCATCATTTGTTGGTTATTACGGTAATTGTATCGCTTATCCGGCGGCTGTAACCACTGCAGGGAAGCTTTGCGGGAACTCACTAGGTTATGCAGTAGAATTGATAAGAAAGTTGAAAGGACAAGTTACAGAAGAATACATGCAATCAGTGGCAGATCTTATGGTTATTAAGGAACGATGTTCATATACAACCTTAAGGTCTTGTATTATTTCAGATTTGACTCGTGCTAAATTTAAGGAAGTGAATTTTGGATGGGGTGAAGGAGTGTATGGTGGAATTGCAAGAGGTGGGGCTGGTTCGTTTCATGGAGCAAGTTTTATTGTTTCACATAAGAATGCAAAAGGAGAAGAATGTTTGACATTGCCAATTTGTTTGCCTTTAGAAGAGATGGGAAGATTTAAAAAAGAGTTAGATGAGATGCTTGGTAAGAATAATCAACCTACAAGGAGTGTTTCTAGTTTTGTGAAGTCTACCTTATAGTCTCTAGCTATTGTTGATTGGTGGTCGATGGAAGAATCTTTCCACCACCATTATATTATTAATTTATAAATAAATTAGTAAAAAATTTGTGCATATACACAAATTTTGGTCTGATACATTTATTTTTTCCCAAATATAAATTATCGTTTATAAAATTATTTGTATCAGCAATTCATTTTTTTTTAATTAAAAAAAAATTTATATCAAAAGTTGACTTTTCCCTTTTATAAAAATATTAGTGTCAATCATACATTTTTTCACATTTAAAAAAAAATATTTATATCATCAATATATTTTTTTCGTTAAAAAAATTTATATCAACAATATATTTTTTTCATTTATAAAAATATTTATATCAACAATATTTTTTTTTTCGTTTATATAACATTTGTATCAACAATAATTTTTTTTCGTTAATACAAATATTTGTATAAATAATATATTTTTTTCCCATTTGTATCAATAATAAATATAAATAAAATACAAAATTGCATTGAAATAAGACAAATATATAATAGACTAAAAATAGAATAAGTTAAATAGAAAAATGGACTTTGTTTTTTAATAAAAAGTTTGGTGCCACATTTTTGTAAAAAATATATAAAATTTTAGAAACAATTCTAGCAGCCTAAAATATTTGGAATTTTTTTAAATAATTACTTTTTTTTTTTTAAAATTTCTCAAATAATTACTTTTTAAAAAAATTTATCAAATTGACCACTTTTCAAACAAAAAAAAAATTGTCACACAGAGGAGTAGTCACTTTGTGTGGCGCATGCATGCATTTTAAAAAGGAGGCGCCACACTGCATGGCTTGTTCTCCTCTGTAAAGTCATGCAGAGTGGCACATACATGTATTTCCAGAGAGGAGGCGCCACCTTCATTGGCTTGACAGTGTTATATGGTTTTCTATAAATGCAACCACCAATTCTCTTCATTTTTTCACACCATTTGTTACATAACTCTTAGAAAATGTCTTCAACTCTCTTGCCAAAGTTTTCACTGATCAAAAGAGATGCGCATGTTATTTTTTCGGCGACAAAGCCTCCGGTGAAGATCAAACTCTGGAACACGCAGACGTTCGAGCATTTTCAGAGGCACTTGATTCGCTGGTTGGAAGGAGACATTCCTGAAGGTGAACAGATCAGAAAAATAGAAAGACACATTACAGTGAGGAATGAAAATGGAGTAAGTCGATCATGGAAAAAGGTGAGATGCAGCGCTGATGTCATGATGATGATGCTTGGACCAGACGGTATTGTGTTGATGGTTTTCATCTCTTAGATATTATGATTTGTTTAGTTATTTTGTCTATTTATCATGTTGTTGTATTGTTGTCCTGAGTATGTGGTCTTGTAATTTTTTGTGTCATTATGTGAAAGTTGTTGTAATCGAATGATAAATTAAACACGAAATGATAACTTGAATTTAAATTGAAATATATTGCGTACAACAAATTAAACACTCCAGAAAGTTTGCTATAAAAAAGTTAGGTTGCAGAGTTAGACCCAATATCCGGACAATTTCTTCGAATGTGTCCGAGAAGACGACATGTACTGCATAATCTTATCATTTTGTCGGTCGTATCCATTTTAGTTCTAATACAAGTGCTTTTCGAGCGCCCTTTTTTCTTCCGTCGCATTTATTCATTGTGCCAAATAATGTCCCCTTGATAAGCAGGCCAATAATCCTCTTTGGCCAACACGGAGAAGGTATTGATGTACACACTTAAAACGCTCTTTATTGTGTACACGGGGGATATATGTTGTATTGGGTCCAAGCGAACATGCAAACATGCCGCTATGACAAGAGAGCAAGGCATACGAAAAGCTTGAAACTTTTCGCAGTCACACCAACTACTATCTAGTTCGACCCGATAATATCCATTTGGCCTCCCCTCATTATGATCCATTGTCTCTTGTACACTGAATCAACCTTTAATACGGTCAAACACTGTGACATTATGGGTATTTGCTTTCGCAACCTCCTCGTTAAATGTTTTCATCGTGCATTCACTGAACAACTGCCCTGATTGTAACACTACCCTCCATTTTGAACTTCTTGTGTCAAACAATGATCCCATCCTGAAATATGTTGCTATAACCAAAGCAGTAATTGGACTCTTGAGATGACACAAATTCTCCTTTATCATGATTGTGGGTAGTAAGTATGTTTTCCACACGGACAATGACAATGATGTCTTATCTCATAAAATTAACCAACACACTTGTGTTTTAAATTTTTTAAATGTGAACTACGTGTACCTTGATCCCCTATTGCATGGAAGATGGTACGTAAGCACTAAAGGTTCGCAACCGCGGCGGGTGCAAAAATCATAAAAAAAATATTTCTTTTCTCACCTCCACCATCTATTTTATATAACATTTTATAGACAAAATATACAGATTTTACAAAGAGGTTCCTATGGAGTACTGTAGATGTTTGGGATTCTAATACCTTCCCTTTGCATAAGAAACCCCCTTACCTTGAATCTTTTTCCCTCTTTTTGGGTTATTCACTCTTTTCCCATTCCTTTGGAAACAATAAAGCGTGGTGGCGATATTATTTTGATCTGTATGAGTCAAGTCAATCCAATGGCTTAGTCTTAAACATTTCTATCGCTACAGTTAGGATTGTATTTCGGAGATGAAACATTGGGATTTGATGGTGGATCACGCAATGTTACCAAGTTGGCCTTCAATAAGTGTTGAAAGGCTTGGGACAGTGACATGTTAATCCTCGTGAATTATCTTCTTGGAACCTCAGACCTTTGATGGTTGGCATGTTGTGGTTCTCTTTGAGTGAATGGTGGATTGGAGATCAAGACATCATTGACATATTGGCGGTGATCCTTCTATACATGGCCTCTTGACCCATATACGGAATTAGTTTCCTTCTTTCCAGTAAAGGGTTTTTCACAGTGTTTGATGTAGAGGCAGAAGCCATGGGAATTTTTCCACTTTTGATACCGCTCTCGACCCTTTCACCAGTCAGGATTAACTCAGTGAAACCAGATGATGAGCTCCCAATTAACAAGTTGAAAAATGGTCCAGTTAATGTTCCCATGAACATATCCACCAGCTCCTTATCCGTCAGTGGTTGTTGTACTCTACCAGCAAGGTCTCTCCATTTTTGCGCATATTCTTTAAAACCTTCATTGGAACCCATTGTCATTCCTTGTAACTGAACCTTAGTCGGCACCAAATCAGCGTTGTACTGATATTGGCGGTAGAAAGCGGTGGCCAGATCTTCCCAAGTATGAATGTTGGAACCCTCCAGCTAGTAAAACCATTCTAACTGAGTCCCAGACAAACTCTCTTGAAAGAAGTGTACCCAGAGCTTCTTGTTAGTGGTATGCGGTTGTATTTTATGGACGTAGGACCTCAAATGAATATTTGGGCATGAAACATCTTCGTACTTAGCAAAGATTGGAATTTTGACTTTTTGGGGGATAACAACCCCAAGTACTAAGCCCAAATCACCAAAATCCAAGCCAGATACAGCTTGAATTTCCACAGCTTTCAACCTATCTTCTAGTTGCTTATACTTATCCTCAACCGATGGATATTGTTCATCAAAGTAATCTTCATCCTCAGAAGCTTGATTGTTTGCAATCCTAGCATGGGTGCTCCTTGCGTCTTCATTCTGATTCTCATCCTCGGAGGAGAAGTCTTCTTCTACTTGAACCTGTCGGACGGGGCCCTTGAATCTCTTCCCCATGTTGATTACGACTTTCTTCTTTGTTTTCTTCTTTGTAACCAGCAGTGACATCAGTTCTTTCCGCCCTTTGGCCAAGGTGAGCAAGGTTTCTTGAAATTGAGAATTCTGTGTCTGCAAGTCTTTCACAGTCTGCTCGAGATCCATCTCACTGAAATAAATAGTAGAAAGATGAAGAAACCTGTGTCGGAAAACTTGCTTATGTTATGATGCATGTGATGTAGATGCAAATGATTTCAAGGACTTTTAAGGTTTAAATTTGTTTAGAAAAAGAGGGGACAAACATTAATTGCATTAATAAGTTCAAACGGTTAAAAGATGCCTCTTGGGCTTACAATGGAAGAAACAAAGATAATACAAAATAAACTCCTAAAACAAAAAGACTCAAACTTCCCATGAGCGCATCCTCTTCGATGCAATGTAGGCATTCAAACTCCGCTCTTCATGAAGTTTTCTTGTGAATTCCATAACCTTCCTCTCTCTTGCATAGAACTGGGTTTCAAAGGTATCTCACTCCCCTTTGAGTTAAATCCAAGATCTTTGCAACTCTTCAAGAGAAGTAGGCATGTCAGGGTGAAGAATAGTGTAAGGAACATCTCTCTCGGTAATAGGATCCATGATGATAGGTAGAATGGCCTCATAAGGCATCACGAGGTTTTAAGCGCGAGCTCTCACCCACTTGAGATAAGGCTCCAAAGGAATGGAGTTCTTATGCCCCAAAGTTTTGCTATCAACTTTGTTCACCATGCCCCAAGCTCGTACAAATCTTTGACGGTAGCCTTGGACATCGTCCTTATAGTCAAATGCAATCACTTGGACAAGTGCATCATGAGGACCATCCCTCCTAGCATACCCAAACTGCCACAAAGCCAAACAAGGATTGTAGGTGATTTCTCCCCTAATGCCAAGGAGAGGGACACTAGGGAATTCCCCACAACGGTCAATAATGATAACATCCTCCAAAAATCGAGAACACCAATGAATACCCGAATGTGTGAGTGATATCAACCTATTAGACCATATCATGCCTTGCTCATTCTTCAAAACAGATCGAGGTAGGTGCGAAATAAACCACCTAGCCAACAATTGAGTGCAACACATAAGAATTCCCCTTCTCTTCATGGTACGAGTGTGAAGAGAATGCAAGATATCTCCAAGCAAGGTAGGTATCGGGTTACGAGATAGAAAAACTTTGAACGCATTCACATCTATGAGTTGGTCCAGGTTAGGAAACAATACCATCCCATAGATTAGAAGAGCCAACACTTCTTCAAAAGTTTGTAAATCTAGAGCCTCCCAAAATTGTTGAGCCTTCTCAAATAGAAACTTGGCTAGAAACCCTTTAACACCACTCCTTGTTTCCCAATTTTCCACAACGTCAGACAGTTACAAATATAAAGCTCAAGCAATTTCCTCAGGTCTCCGGTCTTTCTCAATACCGGTGAAGGGTATTTGATCAAGAATTGGAACTCCCAAGAGTTGAGAGAACTCCTCCATGATGGGCACTAATTGGTAATCAGGAAATGTAAAGCAATGGTGTAAAGGGTCAAAGAATTGAAAGAGCACTTTCATCATGTCTTCATCATGGCTTGAGGTAACCAGATTGAGAAGTCGACCATGTCTTTTGGTAAATGGAGAATTCTCAGGAACCCTTGATGATAACTCTTTGAGTTGAGGAGGAACTCTTACGAGGTTGACTTGGCTGGTATTCCTGCAAGTGGAAGTCATATCCTACAAAACAACACAAAGATAAATCCCAAAAATCCTTGAAATGTTAGTGCAAAATGCCATGGTATGATGTCATGATGTTATGTGCAAATAACATATACAAGCAAAGAAAACAAGTCCATAGGTTTAGGATTGCGTGGAGTTCATAAGTAAGTACCCTCTTGAAGTTTAGTTGGTTCAACTTGTCCTAAAAAGTAATCGGGTTCTAGGGAATCTCAATATCACTGATCTTTCTTCATAGGACATTGTTTTAGTGCAAGCCTCTTTATTGGCGAATGAAATATCCCGAAAGTCCAATCTCAATGAGCGTAGTATCGAGTATCAACCAACTTCAGACTGCACGAAAGTCGGCTACCTCACTACTTCCTAATGGCTAAGTTGTTCAATTAAAGGTTCTACGGTCAGTTAGTGCTTTATGACACTGCACAACGGCCCCGTATTCTCCTTGACTGGACTCAAGGGATACCGGTACCAGCAAATGTGTCACACTAACATAGCCATCGCTTCAACCATGTCGGTATACCCCGCACAGTCTCCATGATTTATTGTTACTTACCTAATAATGTTCCCCGATCTGGGTGGAGGGTAAAAAAAACCCAAACAAGGCCCCATAAATGTAAAGCAAACAAATCAAACAATGAAAGCATTTAAAGATGATTTAGCTCTAAGGTAACCCCACTTTTAAGTATAATCCCCAGCAGAGTCACCAATTCTGTAATACAGTGGGAGAACTGACTTGGGTGTTTTGCGCTTTATCACAATTATTGTGGATAGCAAGAGTCGCCATCGACTTTTCTTTTATCCAATAAAGGAAAGGGTGAAAAGAACAGGAAAGACCTTTTGAGATATTTTCTTGAGTTCGGGGGGTAGGTTATAAAAAGGAAAGGTGTTAGCACCCTTTTCATCTGTAGTTATCTACGAGCTCTTAGTTGCTATTCACTTTGAAAATGCTTTGTTTGAAGTGTGTTTGTGATTGTTTTTGAAAGTATTTTTGAAAGCGCCTTCGTTTAGGCGAACTTTGTAATGATTATCGTCTCTATAAGAATGTATACAAAGTGTTGACTTTTGAAAATATTTCATTTCAAAAGTGTTGGTAAGTTTTGAAAGATGGTGTTTTGAAAATGTTGCGAGCAAGCAACTATGAATGTTCTACCTACTCGAAAAGTCTTAGTTCTTTTCCTCCTCCTTTAGATAGTGCTATCTTACCATTGATTGGTAATAAGTTCTATTATTGGATGTGAAGGGACGAGCGTGGGTCGTCGTATAGTCATAGAAGGCAACCTATGAGACGCTTTAGCAGTTTGTCGTAAGGGACTAAGATCATTTTAGCGAAGGCAACATCAAAGGGTCATCGAGGGACTACGATCTTTTTTTATCGAGGGTCTTTGCTAAAGCGTCCCATATTTGAGGGACATGGCTATTTTACGAGGCAACAAGCGAGGTTATCCTAGAGCTACGCGTGTGAAAAGTGTGTTTGATTGCATGCATTTTTGTGTTGAGATTAGGGTTTTCTAAGATTGATTTTATCTTGCCATACACACCCTAGTTACTAACAATTATATCAAAAGCGATAAATTGCGGAAATTAAAATCCTATGCTATTACATCACTTGGGGTATGGGGTACAACTTACAAATGAGGATGAAATACAAGCCTAATTAAATTATTACAACCATATTGAATAAATGAATAGTAATAAAAAATATAAAAAGGAAAATAGTGTACAAAGAAAGAAAAACAAACTTTATGTATTGACACATATCCTTATGCATCGATAAATGCCACTTCTTGTTTCTGAAAAAACAAAATCAAATCAGTATCAGTTGATACATAATGGTATGTGTCGACTCATTTCTTGTTTGTGTCGAAAAATTTGTGTTTTGTGTCGACTGATACACCTTTTGTCTCTTTATATTATGCTTGGATAACAATATGCATCGATGCATAAGGCTTTGTATCTACTCATACCCTGTTTTGTAACTAAAATGAGTCAACTCATGCATGTCTTGTGTCGACCCATAACCTATTTTACACCATATATGTGTCAACACATAGAGATATGCATCGACTCATAACCTATTTTTTCACTTCTAACATTGTTCTGCTACATGTACAAGTCAGTCCTCAATATATAATTGATAAAAATGAAAAGCAAGCATATGGTTAGCTTCAAGGCTAAGATATCTACATTTACTTTCAAAAATGAATCACTAATGATGCTTGAAATAAAGAGCTCAAAGTCAAGAAGACTTACCTTGAAACTGAAATTTGTGTTTTCAGTTTGAACACCTTTCAAGATGTTGTGATGATCAGAATGGCTTCAGTGAATCTCCAGGAAGTTGCTTCAACCCTTACTTTGTATTGAGAGCTGCTGAATCACTCCAACCCAGTCAAGTTGTACAATACTGTTTTCTTTTTGAGTTTGGAAGATGGTTATATTGGTATTACAGAAATTATTATGGTGTTTTAACAATTTCTATGTGGTGTGAAGTGTTTGAATAATTGGTTTATGGGAAAGCTTATAAGGTGGAATAATGAGTTGAGGTTTTGTTTTTGTGAATGAAGATAAATTTGAAGATAAGCAGAGGTTATCAAAAGTTTTGTTAGATTTTTTTTCAGATTTTCTTTCTCTTTCTCTTTCAACAAAAGCCTCTCTAAAACCCCCTAAAAAACCTTCGTTTGTATATTGTGAAACAACTTATTTATAGATGAAATAGACTGAAATTTGGGAGGGAAATAGATAAGTTTTTTGAACTGTTTGGGTATACTATTTTATTGCTTTTTAGATGCAGCTCTTATGTGCTAATTTTATTCAAATATGGAACTGATATAGTGCAGGTTTGGGCAGGGTTAGAGGCAACATAGCAGGACTATTTTGTAGCAGTTTTGGAGTGGAGTGGCAGCTTGGTGCAGGGCTGGCTTTGTATAGGACAACAGGCTGTTTTTTTAATTAGCTTTTGGGCTAGTAGTAGCAGGCTTGGACTTGGCAGCATATCTGTTTTTGGGGCTTTTCTAGACAACAATATTTGTAGCATGATACAAGTCTGGTTTTGTGGACAGATTTATGCAGCTTGTAACAAAGACAAGGCATATTTGTGGATAACATAATGGCAAAGTTTGAAGATTGAGTCAAAGGGAAAAGTTCAAACAAAACAAAGTTTAGGATTTGTAACTTGCAATTTTTAACTTAAAAATGCAGCCTTGTTGTTTACTTGAAAGCTTGTAACAACTTGAATTGTCTTGAATTGTGGTGATAAGATGTCATGAAATTAACATGTATAAAAACAACTTAGAAAAATTTCTAAGTCTTGCAAAGTTTGATTTTTCATTTTCTTGATTTCTTGATGATCAAATTTCATATTTTGAATGTCGTGATGAAATGTGATATTTGAAACTCAAATTTGATCAAAAAGTCAAAGTTTGACTTTTTAGTGTACAATTGACCAAATTTCATCTATCAATCCGCTGATCTCAGGAGATGAATTGAAATATGTGATTAGGTAAAAATGATGTATTTGAATCCTTGAGATCATGTTTCGAACCAATAAGTCATGTATTAGGTCAAAAGTCAAAGATTGGTCATTCTCAGTCAAAACCCTAATTTGGAGTCATAGTGCTTCGGAGATGATTTTGTCTTATCAATTCCTTGAGAATCCTTGAAAAAGAGGGAGCAAATTTTGGAGTACAACACCTGTTCTTTTCACCCTTTCCTTTATTGGATAAAAGAAAAGTCGATGGCGACTCTTTCTATCTGCAACAATTGCGATAAAAACGTAAAACACCCAAGTCAGTTCTCCCACCGTATTATAGGGTCCATCTACTACAGATACTAGGAAGGACCAACTCCACATACGATACCCGATGATCTCTAAGAAGCTCATAAGAGCGAAGAAAAGAATATGCAAATGAGTTAGAATAAGAACCGTCTTTAGAATAGCGTCGCCATCACTTACCAAACTTGGAGGAAGGGACGAAATCCATAAGCACCACCAAAAAATTAAAATTTGTAGGCTACTCATGCTTAAATAGGCGGGTTCTTCCCCGATTAAAATACCAGACCGAAGACTGACCCTTCCACCTACAAACCACCCTGACATGTTGGTCTTTCTAATTAGAGATAGAGAAAAGTCTAGAAAACCTAACTCTAAGAAGAGTATCACCCACCCAAGATTCAAGGTAACTTTACTTGTATTGTTTTACCCTTTTCGTCAAGTAACTTTTTTTCTTCCAATTTGATTTAATTAATTTTGAAGTTCTCTTAATTGTTATGGAATACTACATCTATCTTTCTTTATCATATAAAAAAAGTTACTTCTTAAATATGTTGAATAATCAATAAATCTATTTCATATATAGTTCGAATATTTATATTATTTAGACTTAAATATGTTTTTGGTTTATATAAATTATCAAATTTTGTTTTTGGTCTCTATAAAATTTTTTATTTGCATGTTTTAGTCCTTACAAAATTATTATTCATGTAGTTTTAGTCTCCGCTGTTAAACTTATGTGTATTTTTGAATGATTATTTTACATACATGCTTAAAACATTATAAAAATTTTCTCGAAAATTTAATTTCTAAGTCGAGATTTTCATTGCTTTTATTAATATGTTTTAAAATTTTAAAAAATCATATTTCATTCTTCTCATCTTAAACAATTCTAAAATGTGATAACTAAATATTTTATAGTATTCTAAATACTTATAAAAAAATAAAACTTTAAAATTTAAGGGTAATTAAACCGTTTTCAAATTTTAAAAAATAAAAGGGACTAAAATTGTATGAATAAAAAATTTGTAGAGACCAAAATATATTATTTTTTTAATAGGGATTAAAAATTAAATTTGAGATATTTATAGGGACCAAAAATATATTTAACCATATTATTTAGGATTAAATATGTTTTTAATCTCTATAAAATTACCAAATTCTATTTTTGGTCTCTATAAAAAAATTTACATTTTTTTGGTCCTTACAAAATTATTATGCATGTAATTTTAATCTCTCATGTTAAAATAATGTATATTTTTAAATAATTATTTTATAGACATATTTAAAACATTATAAAAAGTTCTTTGTAAAAAAAGAAACTCAAAATCTAATTTGTAAGTTGAAATTTTTATTACTTTTATCATTATCTTTTAAACTTTAAAAAAATTATATTTAATTATTCTTATTTTAAAAAATTTTAAAATTTGATAAAAAAATATTTTATATTATTTTAAACATATATAAAAAAATATTCAAAAAGTTAAAAATTTAAAGATAATTAAACAGTTCTTAAAATTTTAGAAAATAAAATAAATTAAAATTTTATCCATAAAAATTTTGTAAGGACTAAAATATATTATTTTTTTTATAAAAATTAAAAGTTAAAAATAAAATTTTTATATGAACTAAAAACATATTTATTCTTTCTAATATATAAAAAAAACGTTTTCTTATAATAAAGACTATGAGTGTAATACTATAAATAACCATCAATAAGGATGTGTATTGTGTAATGAATGAGAGAGATAGTGATAACGCATGTGTAATGAATCTTATTGGTGCTCACATAAAGACATGTCTTGCATGCGCACGACGAGTTCTTGATTTAAGGTCTCTACATATTACGAAAGAAGAAGAAAACGTGACCAGGTTGAAAACAACTAGTCTATTGTTGTAGTTCAAAGATGAGGTGTAACATGGTCCTTCAATTTCTACTTTTTAACAAATAGTTCATCTATATAACTCACAAACCAAACACAACACTTATTATTAGCTCTCTTGTTTTATATATGTAACACTTGATCAATTTGGTGACACTCTCCAACCACCATTCCCTTGCTACAAGTTAGTTTTATTATTTTTAGCTTGCCTTGGAATGAGAATAGGTTGAGAAGATCTATTTGTGAGTTTGAGTGTTAAAAATTTAAAACACAAGCCTAATTTATTAACTATTTAAAATTTTATTTCATTTGAATGTTTACACATAAATAATTTAAATAAATAGATAAATTAAAATATCAATAAAACTGAATATTTGTTTGTATTAATTTATTTAAGTTAGTCTATTAACATAAATTTTGAGATCTGTTTATTTGAGAGAACTAATAAAAACAACTTGTAAGATTTTATCTAATTTATTTTCATAAATTCTTCAATATAACTAAATGTTATTTTCGTATTATAATTTTAAATATAAAATATAATATAATAATAATAATAATAAAATTATTTAAGTTTATTTAAGTATACTAACATGAAAGATTTAAAAAACTTTTTTATGATATATTGTCTTTTTAACTTAATAGATTTATAAAAAATCTATGTTTTTTTATTTATAAAAATATCGGGTGTATTATGTATCTATATAAGTTAGGCTTTAAAACTCCATTAATTGATGTGATTTATTCAATCAAATTTGAGTGATTCTTATTGATCCTATAATTAAAAAAATCATATTTAATATCATTAATTTTATCCAAAGTGTTTAAATGTGTTAAAAATACTCGTTGATATTTTTGTGTGTGACGTGTGGGTAATATGTATTTCATCTCTTTCCTATTCTTCTTCCTTATCAGAAATATACCATTTTGAAGGAGATGATATATAGATACCACACAAAAAATTTTAAAGTCATTTAAATGCAATAGGTAAAAAGAACTAACTAAAAAAATTAAAGTTAAAGTAAGATTAATTTTTAAAGAATTATGGAACTATTATAAACTTCAAAATGAAGATAAATAATCAAAAATGTGTTTGAGTAAAAAAAACATGAATTTATTGGATAGTTAGCTGTATATTCAAGAAGTGCAAAACATAAGACTTTTATTCTTATATATTCTATTTTTTTATACATACATATTTTGTTGGTTACAAAATAGTATATATATATATATATATATATATATATATATATATATATATATATATATATATATATATATATATATATATATATATAAGCACTTGAACATTATGCATGTTAATATTACATATATTTCATGTCTAATTAATTATAATATCCCTACACATCTAAAGATAATATTTGATTTTAAATTTTACAGGTGACACGTTTCAAGTGCGGTGGTTTCATAATAGCAATAAATTGGAATCATATCATGAGCGATGCAGCTGGTTTAAAACAGTTGATGAATGCTTGGGCAGAAATGGCTCGAGGAGAACATCAACCTTAGATTCAACCTGTCTGGTATAGAGAGATCCTCATGGCAAGAGACCCACCACGCATTACATGCAACCATTCGGAATACGAACAAATACTTCCATCAAATATCATCAAAGAAGAAGATATTACTACCACCATAGTACATTAATTTTCTGCTTTAGACCTTCAGCCATAGCTGCAATTCGTCTCTTAGTTCCATTTCAATGCACCACATTTGATCTTATTGCTGCATGTTTTTTGTACTGTCGCACAAAAGCATTGCAGTTAGAGCCAGAGAAGGAAGTGCGAATAATTTGCCCCATCAATGCACGTTTAAGGTTTAATAATAATCATTCATCATTTGTTGGATATTATGGTAATTCATTAGGTTATGCACTAGAGATGTTCATATTGTTAGAAATGAATCAGACTTCTGAATAAAACTTGTATATTGCTTTTGTCAAATAAATTACACACTTGGTCTTTTATAGACCCAAATAATTTTTACAATTCTAAACATAAACTAAAACATAACTGCTACTAATAACTATCATAACTTATCAAACTCTTGTCCTTCCTACTACTATATTTAATGTAAAACTTATTACTAACACATTTAATGTTTATTCAACAAAACTCCTCTGTAAACTTAAATGTTTCTTCCATCCAGTATTCCTATCATCTTCTTGCCTCTGTCGAAGACCTCTTTTGATAGTGGTTTTGTAAAAATATCCGCTGCTTGGTTTCTGCTTGCTACATGCCTCAATTCGACATGTTGAATCTTTCGATTTGAAATAATGCTACATGGTTGTTCGGCATAGATTTCTTCTTCGAGCACACCATTCAAAAATGCTATCTTGACATCCATTTGAAATATTGGCCATTTGAACTGAGCAGCTTGAGAAATGAGTAATCGAATTGTCTCCATTCTTGCAACAGGCGCAAAAACTTCGTCATAGTCAATTCATGCTTTCTGTTTGTATCCCTTCACAACCAGCCGTGTTTTGAATCTTTCGATTTCTCCTTGAGCATTCATCTTTTTCTTGAATACCCACTTTACACCAATGGGTTGACTACCTTTTGGTAATTCGACTAGCTCCCAAGTATTGTTGCGTTCGATTGCTCTAATTTCTTCGTCCATGGCACTTTTCCACTTCTTATCTCTTAACGCTTCTTCGACACTGATGTTTTCAGCATCTGCCAGAAGACACACACGATGCACCTCACTTGTTGAATCATACAAATCTTGCAAACTTCTCATTTTGGGTTGTAGAGGTTCATCTTCATCTTCTGTTTCTTCATGTTCTTCTGGAATACTTGTTGGTATAGCTACAGTTGTTTCTTCGACTGTGTCAACAACCTCTGTCAAAATGTTCCAGTCCCACTTGCTTGCTTCGTTCATTCGAACGTCTCTGCTCACGATCACTTTCTTGCTTATGGGATTGAAGAGCTTGTACCCTTTCGTCTTCTCATCATATCCAATGAATATGTACTTCTGACTTTTGTCTTCAAGCTTTGTTCTTCGTTGATCTGGTACATGTGCATAAGCTATACTACCAAATACCTTGAGATGAGAAATTGTTGGCTTCTGTCCACTCCATGCTTCTTGTGGTGTTTTGTCTTCTAACTTCGAATGTGGACATCTATTCTGAATATAAACAACACATTGTACTGCTTCTGCCCAGAATTCTTTCGACATGTTCTTGCTTTTGAGTATTGATCGAACCATGTCAAAAATAGTTCGATTCTTCCTTTCAGCCACACCATTTTGCTGAGGTGAATATGATGCAGTTAGGAATCTCCTTATGCCCTATTCTTCACAGTACTTCACAAAGGCCATTGAAGTATACTCTCCTCCTCTGTCAGATCGAATTGCGTTGATGTGTCTGTCTGTTGCCTTCTCCACCATTACTTTGAACTTTTTGAACACTTCTAGTGCTTCAGATTTTTCTTTCAGGAAGTAGACCCGAGTTTTTCTTGAGAAGTCATCAATGAAGGAAATGAAGTACCTTTTTCCACTGAAGGATTCTGGAGTGATTGGCCCACATATGTCAGTATGTATCAATTCGAGAATATGTTTAGCTTGATACTCTGCCTTCCTTTGAAATGAAGTTCTTGTTTGTTTGCTGAGCACACATTCTTCACAGAATTTTCCTTCGAAATCCATGTCTGGTAGTCCATGCACCATGTTCCTTTTTGCCAACCTTCTCAAACCAGCATGATGTAGATGACCAAAGCGCATGTGCCATAGTGACGCTTTGTCTTACACTTCGATTTGTAGACATTTCTCTCGAATGTTCCTCAGGTTCAGTTTGTATATTCGATTTCTTTCCATTTCGACACTGGCAATCAGATGTCCTGCTTTGTCCTTCAAATGCAGTGTTCGATCTTTCATAAGTATCGAAGCACCTTTTTCTGTAAGTTGTCCCAGACTTAATATGTTGGTCTTGAGATCTGGTACAAAGTAAACGTCTTCGATTGATCCAATCAAGCCATCCTTCTGCAAGTAATTGATTGTGCCCTTTCCTTCGACCTTCACTTTCGATGCATCTCCAAAAGACACACTACCATCTTCAATTCCCTTCATATCTTTAAACAGGTGTTTGTAACCACACATGTGATTACTTGCTCCTGAGTCAAGATACCAAACACTGTCATTGGTGTTGATTTCGTTTTGAGCCATCAGAAGAAAGCCTTCATTCGATTCAGCTTCCAAGGCTAGGTTGGTTGTTTCTTCAATCTTCTTTTTTATTCGACGGTCTTTTGCAAGATGTCCCACTTTGTCACAGTTGTAACATTTGTAGGAGTTGCAATCCTTCGCGTAATGACCATACTTCCCACACTTGTAGCATTCAAAGTTGGAATGATTCAAACGACCACCTCTTTGACCATGTCCTCTGCCACGCCAATTTTGTTGGCTCGAATGTCCTCTTTCGAAGTTGCTACCTCTACCACTTCGACCACTGTCACGACCTCCACGTCCACGTCCTCTTCCTCGAAAGTTGTGAGAAAAGAGTACCTTTTCGTCTTTGTTCGATTCGTTGGTTTGGTTTGCTTCTTCGTCTGCTTCTTGTTTCTTTTTCATCTTTCGTTGTTCATGTGCTTCGAGAGAACCAGTGAGCTCTTGGACTGAGAGCGTCGAAAGATCCTTCGACTCTTCTATTGCACACACAATATTTTCAAACTTGTCTGTTAAAGATCTCAAGATCTTTTCAACAACTCTTGCATCAGGTACTGTCTCTCCGTTTCTGGTGAATTGATTCACCACCTTTTTCACACGTGTGATGTAGTTAGATACAATTCCTGTATCCTTCATCTGTATCCTCTCCAATTCGCCACGAAGAGTTTGGAGTCGAACTTGCTTCACTCGATCTGCTCCTTTGAACACTTTTTCTAACGTGTCCCACGCTTGTTTCGACGTAGTCGAACCAGCAATTTTCTCAAAGCCTGATTCATCTACAGTCCTGAACAACATGTATAATGCTGTTTTGTCCTTCGATCGCGTCTCTTTCAACGCCTTCGTTTGAGCTGCTGAATATCCCCCAACATCTGTTGGTTCTTCAAACCCATCATGGGTCACCTCCCACGCGTCTAGAGATCCAAGAAGAGCTTTCATTTGGATACTCCAGTTTTCATAATTTGACTTCGTTAGCCGTGGCAACGGCATTTGATTCATCATGTTTGCCATGAGCTCTGATGTCAAATTGTTAGAAACGAATCAGACTTTTGTATAAAACTTGTATATTGCTCTTGTCAAATAAATTACACACTTGGTCTTTTATAGACCCAAATAACTTTTACAATTCTAAACATAAACTAAAACATAACTGATACTAATAACTATCATAACTTATCAAACTCTTGTCCTTCCTACTACCATATTTAATGTAAAACTTATTACTAACATATTTAATGTTTATTCAACACATATATATATAACCTTAAGGTCTTGAATTATTTCAGATTTGACTCGTGTTAAATTTAACCAAGTGAAATTTGGATGGGGTGAAGGAGTGTATGGTGGAATTGCAAGAGGTGGGACTGGTTTGTTTCATGGAGCAAGTTTTATTGTTTCACATAAGAATACAAAAGGAGAAGAATGTTTGATATTACCAATTTGCTTGCCTTTAGAAGAGATGAAAAGATTTAAAAAAGAGTTAGATGAGATGCTTGATAACAATAATCAACCTACAAGGAGTGTTTCTAGCTTATAGTCTCTAGCTTTTGATGATTGGTGGTTGATGTCATAATCTTTCTAATGCTATTATATTATTAATTTATAAATAAACTAATAAAAATATGTCTATACGCATGAGTTTTGGTATACGCGTATTATTTATAGATATAAATTGTTGTTTATAAAAATATTTGTATTAAAAGTTGATTTTTTTTTATTTATAAAAATATTTGTGTCAATAAAATACTTTTTTCCATTATAAAAATATTTGTATTATTAATATATTTTTTTCTTTAAAAAATTTATATCAACAATATATTTTTTTCTCATTTTTAAAAATATTTGTATCAATAATATTATTTTTTTTATTTATACAAATATTTATATCAACAATAATTTTTTTCCCATTTATATAAACAATATATTTTTTTCCGTTTATTTATCAATAATAAATATAAATAAAATATAAAATTGCATTGAAATAAGACAAATATATAATAGATTAAAAATAGAATAAGTTGAATAGAAAAATGGACTTTTTTCAGTAAAAAGTTTGGTGCCACATTTTTGTAAGTTGAAATTACATTTAAATAATTAGAACTAGAATCTATATAAAATTTTAGAATCAATTATACTTTTAGAAGGTAGCAGCCTCAAATTAAATTTGATGTGAGTATGAAGTGAAAAGCATTTTGAAAAATAAAGAATCAAACATGTAAATCTGATTAGTTAGCATGTTGCTTTTATATTGTGTGTCAAAAGGAGATAGATGAGAGATTAATGTGTAGACTACTCCATTTTTGACAATTAGTAAGTATTAGAACGTGTAGACTACTCCAATAAATATATATGATAAAGTTTTGCATATATACAAGATTAAAAATTGGTTGAAAAACTATAGCAATGGTCTATTAATAGTTAGTATATCTTTTATAGTTTTGTATGCTTATTTTTTAGATATAAAATTTTTAATAAATAAATTATTTGTTTATTTTAATGTAATAATTTTGATCCTAAATTTTATTTTTATATTTAAAAATTAATAAAGATATTTTTGTTTTAGGCCTTTTTATTACTTTGTTAAACTTTTAGTTGAATTCTTCTATTTTTAACGGTCTAATATACTCTATTATAATAATCATAAATAAATTAATCAATATGTTTAAAAACATATAAATAAAATAATAAAATAATTTAAATTACTATTAATTAAATGTTACAAAAAAAATTGACATACCTAAAACAAAATAAAAATATTATGGAAGAAAAAGAAGTTGAAATTGATATACTATAGTGCATTTAATTTATTTATAGTCGTTGTTTTTTAATAAAGTAAAATTGATAAATGTAGTTCTTTTTTATTAGTTACTATATTTTTCTGTCATAGAAAAGAGTTTCCTTCTCTAACTAGTTATTGATTTAAATTATTAATTAAAATTAAATGTAAAATTAAAGTTTAAAAATTTAAATCTATGTGCTTGTAGAAATAGCAAGTGAATTATATTTGTTTAAGAAATAGTAAGGGAATCATATACAATACTATAGCTTAGATATTAGTATAAATAGGTGTCGAAGTGAAAAATTGGAGACCACGTTATTGATTAAATTGATTCATAAATTAAGAAGTCATTACTTAATTTTATTATTTCTAAAGAAGGGGAAAAGATCAACATCCTATATTTAAATATGTAATGCAAGAAGTAAAAAAAAAAAACTAAAAGCAAAACACAAAGAGATCTAAGGTACGGGGTTGATTATATAAAGGGAATGTATTAGTACCATATATATCTATAGTACTCTAAAAAAACCTTTTGTAATATTTGTGTTTTTTTACTTTAAATGATTTGTTTGCAAAAGAGTGTGGAGATGGGGAGAGAAATATATTTTTATTATATTTTTGTTTGGAAAGATATGAAGTCTTAAATCTACGTACCAATGAATGATTAAAACCTCATAGTTTAGGGTACAATTAACGAAAGGTTTGTTGGTTTATTTTTAGAAGAAGAGATAAGTTGTCATCTTAAGGAAAATAATCAACTAATCACCCACAAGTATGAGAAAATTGATCTTTGCATCATCATAAGGGAAGAGCTCCGAACTTGGATTATCTACAAGTATGCCACTAAACTCTCTTAAATGAAAAAGAATCAACATTGTTTCAATCAATACAATAGAGATAGGAGAATTACATCTCAACTATAAAGATGACTCATGTATAATCTTTTTTAGGAGAGAGTTTCAAATTGAAAATTCAAAGTGGAAAAATAATTTGAATGAGGTTGAATTTCTTTTAGTCTTTTGAAATTGTTTGATATGCTTAAGTGTATTGAAGCATTTGTTAAAGAAAGTTTGAAAATGCAATGACAAAGTCAAGGTTTTTTTAATGAAAGAAGTTTTAAAGTTTAAAAATAAGATTAGGGTTTAGGTGCACAAGGGTAAACATAAGGAAAACATTCACAGAGGTAACATACAAAGGTAAACACGTGAATATGAACATAAGACAAACACATAACATACAAAAGATACACAATGACATAAAGTCAACAATTTAATCCTTTCCCTTGGAATAGACACAAGTATCACAAAAATAACAATCAAAGACTATATCATCACTTATAAACAAGCCATAATTAAACATAAAGGCAAGGGTTCATTCAAAAGATAAATACTAATCATGTAAGAAACAAACAAGGGAGAAAATATATCATGGTGCAAGCTTGAGATCAAAGCACATGGGTAAGAGGTGTCATGATGAGAACATACTCAAAGGAACAACCAATCACAAATATATAAACATGTGAACTATCAATCATCAAGGCATAAAAAGTATATGGTAAGAACAAATATCAAGATATGTCAAATGTGGATCATTAAAGACAAGTGATGAAGTAATCAAATATAGAATCAAGTGTAGTGTCACAAGAATGAAGAAATTCAAGATCAAACAATAAGTGTTCAAGGTAAATCATGAATCATACGAACAATGGTGGACATAAAGTGCAACCCTAAATAGGAATCATCATGCATACAAGTCAAGAATGATAAGTAGGATCATGTTAAGACAAGTTAAAAGCTAAATCCTAAAAGAAAATCAAGCATGCCCCAATTAGTGGGAATTTATGAAGGAAGTACTTAAAGCATGTTAAGATTCCCAAACATCAATCAAAGAAACCACATGATCCAAGCATTGAGACATGGTTGAATCAAGACAACAAAGTTTGAAGAAACAACCTCATTGAAAACCTAATCATGAATAGAAACTAAACATCAAGAGTATCACGTGAAAAGAATCAAGAAATTAAAACCCTAGAGTTTCAACTAAACAATCACTTAAACAAAATATTTTTCAAACGAACAACATTTAATCATGGTATAAGAACTACTATAAATTTTATATGCACCAACGACAAATAGGCTTCAAGATAATGGTATGAGAGGCTGACTGAGTTTCTCATTAACCATGGATATAGAAATGGAGGAATTGACAAACCTTTATTTGTTAAGGAGAAAGATGGAAAACTCACGATAGTTCAGATCTATGTGGATGATATTATATTTAGAGGGATGTCAGATGAAATGGTTCAATAATTCGTCAAACAGATGCAATCTAAGTTTGAGATGAGTTTGTTTGGTGAATTAACATTCTTTCTTGAGATGCAAGTCAAGTAAATGGAAGACTCTATTTTTATTTGTCAAAGCAAATATGACAAGAATGAATATTGTGAAGAAATTTGGATTAGAGAATGCTACTCATAAGAGAACTCCTGCTCCTACTCACTTAAAGTTGTCTAAAGATGAAAAGGGAATAAGTATTGATCGGAGTTTATATAAAGCATGATTGATAGTCTTTTATATCTTACAACAAGCAGGCCATATATTGCCTTTGTTGTTAGGGTTTGTGCTAGATATCTAGCAGAATCCAAGGTAAGTCACATCAATCAAGTAAAGAGAATTCTGAAGCATGTGAATGACACATGTGAATATGGTATGCTATATTCTCGTGATTCAAATTATGTGCTGGTAGGATACTTTGATGTCGATTGGACTGGGAGTGTTGATGATAGGAAAAGTACCACTGATGGATGTTTCTTTTTGGGAATCAATTTAATCTCGTGGTTCAGCAAGAAACAAAATTGTGTTTCTCTATCTACGACTGAAGTTGAGTACATTGTTGTAGGAAGTAGTTGTTCTCAACTGGTATGGATGAAACAAATGTTATCTGAATATAATGTCACACAAGATGTCATGACATTATTTTGTGACAACATGAGTGCTATCAACATTTCCAAAAATCATATTCAACATAGTAATACTAAGCATATTGACATCAAGCATCATTTCATTAGAGAGCTTGTTGAAGACAAAGTTGTAACTCTTGAGCATGTTAACACTGAAAATCATCTTGATGATATTTTTGCAAAAACTCTTGATGCGGTTCATTTTGAAAATTTGCGAGGAAGAATAGGGATCTGTATTTATGAGGACTTATAGCAATTACAGCTGTTGTGGTGGGTCCATAAAATTCTGCATCTTGGTATTTAATTGGCTATAGACAGTTTCAAGAAAAGGGACTCTGATTTATCTTTGCATTATGGTGGAACACGTGTTTCCGAAATTGTTGAGACTTCTTCCCAGGTAAGAAACCTACTGACAGAAGTAATGTTGCTTCTGGTGGTAGTAAACTCGCAGCATCTGCTGGTGTTGATGTTTGGTTGTTTATGTTTGGAAGAAGTACTAAGTTGTTTTAACCAAAATAATCCAGAGAGGGAGATTGTTATTCCTCTATTTTTATGATTGGCATTATGTGTGGTAAAACGAACTTAGCAGAAACATGTTGATTAAATATGTTCTATCATCTGGAGCAATATGTCGAATGAGATGTCCTATGAAGGTTCTTTCATCATAATTTTGTACAACTGTACTGCTGAATTTTTTAGTTTGTTATAGATGCATAATATTCTGGGAATATTAATATTATGCTAACCTATGTGGCATACAGTTTGAAGATTGAAAAGATTCAAGCTGAATTCAAGGAGTATTCTTAGTTTCTAATTCTAGAGATAATTTAGGAAACTAATGATTTATGTCCTAATTTTGAGGAGATAATTTTGTAGCGCCTCTATTCAGTTTTGTTTGAGAAGCCCAAATCCAGTATATTGAAGTTTATAAAAAGAAGGCTTCAACTATAGTACAAGTGTGGAACTTACTTTGTATTTTATTAGGGTTTATGTGTTTATTGTGTGCCTCTCGATTATCACATTGATGAAAGAGTAGGATTGTTTTTGAGTTGTAAGTTATGTCAATCATTTCAAAACTTTGAAGCAAATAATTATTGTGTGTCTTTAAAGTGTGACTTTTGTTTCAAATATTATGTACATTAACGTATATTGTATATCTTGTTCATACTGTTTCCCATCCATATCATGACACATGTCCAATTTAATATCAATTGATTGGCACCTTGATTGTATTGTTAACGACGTGAATTTAGATTTTAATACAATAGTTTACAAATTAAGTCGACATTAATATCACACACTTGGAGGTGAGTGTTGGGCAACATATGTAATAAGTTATTTGTAAATTGAGGAAATTAAGAGAGAATTAAAGGAAATTGATATATATATATATATATATATATATATATATATATATATATATATATATATATATATATATATATATATATATATATATATATATATATATATATATATATATATATATATATATATATATATATATATATATATATATATATATATATATATATATATATATATATATATATATATATATATATATAATGAAAGAATTTATTTGTATTGGTAAAAAAATTCAAAATCAATGAAAAGATTTATTTATATTAATTAGAAAATCCAAAATCAACTAACTAATTAAAACTGTTTTAGTCAAACAAAAAAAACTAAAACTGTTACTAGTGTGATATTTTATTTGTGTTGCAAATCACACTTGCAATATTTTAAAATTTCCAATGTTAGGAATGTGTATAAAACCGAATTATATTTAATATTCTTCTTAATTTAAATTCTCTAAGTTCCACATTTCCTTTAATCTCTTAAGATCTTTAAAGATCGGGTGGAGTATCCCTTATATTCTATTTATTTTAATTATTGCTTCAAAGATTTTGTCAAGATATCTTCCAATTGCATCTCAGTCTTGCAATACTTTGTTCTCAACCTCTCTTTATTATTTTGGTCTATAAAGAAGTGATACTTTCTTTCTATGTGCTTGTTCATACCATGGCTCATAGGGTGACTTATCAAATTTAATGTTCGTTTGATTTCCCACTAACAACTTGATTTACACACAATTGATCACATTTAACTCTTCAAATAACATCTTCAACCAAAGTGTTTGACATGCATCATACTTTATAGAGGTCTATTTAGGAAAGCTAACATCAAGTGGTGCTTCTTTCAGCCTCTGTATGTTGCAATGGGTATAGCCAGTCTTATAGTTTCAAGTCTAGCAACTAGTGCATAGAATTCATTAAAATTAATTCAAGGCTTTTGAAGGAATCCTTTTTCCAACATTCTTGCCTTATACTTGGTAATTTTACCATTTTCTTGAATTTCAACTTGTACACCCACCTGACATCTATTCTCTTCTCACTAATAGAAAAACTATTTTTATGGAAACAATTTCACCTCAAATATCAAAAAACTGAGGTATAATCCCTTGAAACATCATGTTTTTTCTTCTTTAAATAATATACAACCTATTCCGTCAGTTTTTAATGAAAATCGAGGGATAAACTAGTTCAGTGTACATGCTTCAAGTTCCAAGAGCTTCATATTATGTTTTTATTCCATTAAAAGTGACATCTTTCTGAATATTTTATTTTTAATCTAAAAATATGTCACTTTTCACATCGATTTTGTTTTTCAACCAAGGTAAATTTACTTCTCCTATTTATATAGTTTTACCATGTAGATTTCAATGTCACTTGGCTAAGAAATACATACAGAACCCTAATGAAGAGACCTTAACAAGATAGCTAACAAGAGAGCCCTAAATAACGAGAGTCATAAACAAATATTATCTTCAATACAAATATGTTATGTATTTAGGACTCTCGTTTCTTCTTCAGAGATCCAAATTATTTTCTTTCACTTCTTCTTCAAAGACCTGATATGTCAAACACAATTACTCATATTGTTGTTGTTGTTGTTGAGATCCAAAACTAAGAGGTTTTATCTTGTTGTTGATGTTTAAACAAATTTATGTTATATGTTTATTGATGATGTTGTTATTGTTGATTCAAGTACGAACAATTAAGAAACCAAAGATGCAAATCTATGTTTTATGGATTGATAAGCTGGACTATCTAATGAGGGAAAATTGAATGAAAATAATCGAAAGCCTCATATCAAGAGATCTCAAACAATATCTACATAAAGAAGAGTATATGGAAAAAGCTTGTAGAAAAGGAGTAATCTCCTAATTTGATAAGTAAATGATCTTATTTAAAAGCAAATGGGCTTTTCCATATAACCCAAGGATAAAAAATACACACTAAAATATGAGAGGACAACTCAAGGGTCTCCGAACAGAAAGGACAGAGGACACACTCGAAAGATAGGGGATCATACTGCTAAGTAAATCTCTCGAGTAGAAATATGATCCTGAAGGTGTTGGCAAGAAAAAATAATAACTTTGGAAGGGGTCCATCTACTACAGATACTAGGAAGGACCAACTCCAAATACGAGACTTGGTGATCTCTAGGAAGCTCACAAGAGCAAAGAAAAGAATATGGAAATGATTTAGAATAAGAACCGTCTTTAGAATGACGTCACCATCACTTGACAAGCTTGGAGGAAGGGACAAAATCCATAAGCACCAACAGAAGATTACAAATTGTAGGCTACTCATGCTTAAATAGGCGGGTTCTCGTCCAACTAAAAATAAGATATGTTCTTACAAAGTATATGATAAGAACAAATATCAAGATATGTCAAATGTGGATCATTAAAGACAAGTGATGAAGTAATCAAATATAGAATCAAGTGAAGTGTCACAAACATGAAGAAAGTCAAGATCAAACTATAAGTGTTCAAGGTAAATAATGAATCATACGAACAATGGTGGGAATAAAGTGCAACCCTAAAGAGGAATCATCATGCATACAAGTCAAGAATGAGAAGTAGGATCATGTTAAGACAAGTTAAAAGCTAAATCCTAAAAGAAAATCAAGCATGCCCCAATTAGTGGGAATTTATGAAGGAAATACTTAAAGCATGTTAAGATTCCCAAACATCAATCAAAGAAACCACATGATCAAAACATTGAGACATGGTTGAATCAAGACAACAAAGTTTGGAGAAACAACCTTGTTGAAAACCTAATCATGCATAGAAACTAAACATCAAGAGTATCACATGAAAAGAATCAAGAAATTAAAACCCTAGAGTTTCAACTAAAAAATCACTTAAACAAAATATTTTTCAAAGGAACAACATTTAATCATGGTATAAGCACTACAATAAATTTGATATGCACCAACGACAAAAATTCGTTTGTAAAGATACAAAAATCGTTGGTAAAAGTCAAAAAACATATACCAACAGACGTTTGCTTTCGTCAACTATTATTCTCTATACCAACGGCAAACTTTCGTCCTAATATCTTATACCAACGACAATTTTTAGGGGTTGGTTAAATTCTAGGCTTATCGCAATGGTTAATTACAATGTTTAATTAATTTATAGACCACATATTTTCATTGGTATAAGGCAAACTAGCCATTGGTATATGTCTTTTTTTTCAAATATTTATTTTCTATAATTAAATTTTTTTTAATAATCAATTTTTTTTCTAAATATTTATTTTCTATAAATAATATTTGTTTAATAATCATTTTTAAAAAATATTTATTTCCATATGCACCACGATATTTAAACCAACATCAATAAAATGCCACGACAACTAAAAAACACAAAATATGGAAAATATAAGCAGTATCTAATAGTCTTTTCTTCCATCTTTATTGGTGCGTGGACTTTCAAAATTTGTCTTCTTTGGGACACTAAAAGTATCTGTAGCCTATTAAAAATAAAGTAAAATAATTTACCAACTCAACTTGATAAGTTTTTTCATAATATTCAAATATGAACTCGAATATTGCCTATACAACGCACATTTCCCTTCTTTTCAGGACATATGACTTTGTCTCTTTTGGACCGATTGAGAAGTTTCAGCCTCATTTATTATGTTTGTTTAGATCTTCCTGAAATATTATAATAAATGGGATAAAACAAAATACAATTCGAAAAGAACTAAATAAAAACACCAATGCAAGCAAACATTTGAAAAATAGTTCATAAGCAAAATATAGATGATACTAAATGTTTTATCTTAATAGAAAAATGCGAATGCATAAATTGTGTGCCTAAATACTGTTTTGTCTTAATAAAAATTGCTAATGCAGTAGTTCTCTTACTTTATATATAAATTTATAATTTTTATTTCTCATTTCTATTTCTAATTTCTAATGTCAGTTCATAAGATTCAATAATACTCAAACATAAGATTAAATGCTAATGCATAAGATTCAATGTTGAAGTTGTTCTCTTATTTTTTATATAATACGATGGGAGAATTGACTTGGTTTTACGTTTTATCGCAAATGTTGCGGATAGCAAGAGTCGCCATCGACTTTTCTTTTGTCCAATAAGGAAAGGGTTAAAAGAACTGGAAAGACCTTCGAGAATTTTCTGAGTTCGGGAGGTAGGTTATGAAAAGGGAAGGTGTTAGCACCCTTTCATTCGTAGTTATCTACAGGCTCTTAATCGCTAGCTCACTTTGTTTGAAAATGCTTTGTGTTATGTATGTTTGAAAATATTTTGAAAATGCCTAAGTTCGGTAAACTTTGTAATGATTCTCATATCGTTAAGAATGCATACAAAGTGTTTGTTTTGAAAATATTTCAGAGAAAAATGTTTTGTAAAAAAGATGTTTTGAAATGTTCACGAGCAAGCGATTAATAGCTATCTACCCTTACTCAAAAGTCTTTTGCGTTATTTTCCTCCTCCTTAGATAGTATTATCCTACCATTAGTTAGCAGGAAGCCATATCATTGGATGTGAAGGTACATGCGAGGGTCATCGTACAATCATAAAGGCAACTTGTGGGGCGCTTTAGCAGTTTATCATAAGGGATTGGATCGTTTACCGAAGGCAGCTTCGAAGGGTCATCGAGGGACTATGATCTTTTTTTATCGAGGGTCTTTGCTAAAGCGTCTCCACTTTCGAGGGACATGACTGTTTTTATTCGAAGGCAACAAGTGGGGTTACCCTAGAGGTGAGTGTGTGAATAATGATTCAGTTCAATTATATTATCTTGTGATTAGGGTTATCTAACGGTTGATTTTAGATCTTGTCATACATTCCCTAGTTACTAGAAGTAATAAGGAAAGTAGTAAAGATATAAATTAAAGGTGCGGAAAGTAAACCTAAATTATTACAAGGCTTCGGGAAAAGGTGTACAAAACCATAAAAAATTGGGGAAAGAAAGAAATCAAAAACCCTAATTTTAAGCTATTACTGTAAAATCAAGCTTCTCAAATGAGCTTTTGTTTTGATGAAGACAAACCATGATTAACAAAGAAGGCAAAGATTTATGATCAAGCTCAAAGCATCTAAGGACAATATCTTCAGTTCAAGGCTCTCAACAACTTTCAAGGTATAATAATATTACCTACTTTGATCTTAAGATATAAATTCTTAATTTTGAAAAAGGAATGTTTAAAAATCATTACTCAAATTTTTCAAAGTTAAAATTTCATTTTTCACTTGAGTGCAATCGATTTTCATTTTAGTGCAATCGATTGCATGCTTCAATTTTTCAGATCTTTTGCTTCTGTTTCTCTGTGCAATCGATTTACATTGCTTGTGCAATCGATTTCATACTTAAATTTTCAAAACGTTTGCTTCTATTTCTCAGTGAAATCGATTTACATTGCTAGTGCAATCGATTGCACTCACTTACTTTTTGCTACTGACTTTACATGCAATCGATTTACATTGCTAGTGCAATCGATTGCACTCTTAAAACTTTTGAAAAAATAGTTGTTGAAACCTTGTGCAATCGATTTACACAAAGAGTGCAATCGATTGCATGCTGCACGATTTTGAAAAATAACATCTTTTCACATGCTTGTTCATCATACCTTTTCATTGAAACCTTTCACTCAAACTTGACATTTGTTCATGATACATTTTCAGAACTTCATGTTGTTTCAAAAGGGTGTTATGAACATATAAATATTCATTTTCAAAATCTGTTTCAACACCTCTTCCATAAATATTTTCTGAATTTTGAAAATACAAACTCAAGCATTCCTTCACTTTCATGCATAAGTTTTCTGCACATATTAATACATTATCAAATAAGAAAACTTTGAGCAATTATATTTTGAGTCATTGTACAATAATATTATTGGAAGAGAAGATCATACATTGTTAAATCACTCCAAGTGATCAATACTAATCTACTCACTCAAACTCAAAAATTGATAGTTACTTACTTATTTTTCCAAGATTGTTGGAAATAAGTTGAAGTGTGTTTGAAATCTTGTCTTTCCAAAGTTGTTGGATACAAGTGTAGTTACTTTGAGAGGATTGTTCTCATAGTTAACATAGTGAAAATCCAAGAGGATTGTTCTTGGTCCAAGATGATTGTTCTTGGTTGTTTGGTAGTTCTTGTTTAAGTTTGCCACAATAAGGAAATCTCTTTCATGTTGAAAGGGGAATGGAGTACTCTCGGACTGTGAGGGGAACCAGGATATATCGCCTGTGTCTTTTATTTTTTCTGCATTTTACGCTTTCCTAAAATCATCGTTAACCAGAAAAATAAGAACCATCATCACTAAAAACCAGAATTTTTAAAGTAGCTAACTCACCCCCCCCCCCCCCCTCTTAGGCGCACTTCGTACTTACAATTACATTCCGTAGCAGTTACATAATAGGAAAATAAATGAAGCGCGCGAAACAGAAAAATAAAAGGAAAATTGTTTGATGAAAAATAATTGATGATTAAACCTAAACCTAATTGATTAAAATAAGTAAAACCTAAAGTCTAGGTTGATTTTAATTAATCGAAAAAGTTAAGTAATTAAATTAATCTAAGCTAATTATCCTAATTAATTTTAATAAATAAAAATCAAAGTTATTTTAAGAGAAAGAAAACTAAACCTAATTTATTTTAATGTTGATTAAAAAATAATTAGGGTTTACAAAAGAAAATTAGGGTTTATGTGAAAAAAGAGAAAATAAGGTTAGTGAGAAAAAAAGAGAAAACAAGAATGTTGGGGTGGGTGTTGAATCCATGCCCCTTGCATCTCTAGGCAGCATGCTTGCCAACTGAGCCAAGCACGCGCCTGTGTTAGGATGCACGCTCAACATGTTTTATCATTAACCTATAAAACATATGAGAAATATGAAAAAAAAGTGTCAAAAGGTTGGCTCGAGCCCAGGACCTTTGAGACTAATGCCTTATCATGCGCGCTTCTGCCACTGGGGTGGTTGTTTCATCTGTTTATATAATTAATCAAAAAAAATATAATATAAAACAAAATACATTGGCCGGAGAAGCGCCGGAGCCCTAGCTTCGGTCGTCTTCTATAGAAACATATTTCCATATCCTGCAAAACAAGGCATGTTAATGATTAAAGAAGACTCTACCCGTCTAAATCGAGGGTCCTGAATCAAAATATAGGCTTAGTTTTGGCTAAAAGTCCTTGGATCATGAGTTTCAAAGCATGAACCCTAACTCAATTCAAGAATGGCAAGTCACGATCTGGACGTCAAAAACCCCATGTAACGATTGCAACCTGTTCTGAACATACATATAAAGTGATTTGAATGGTTAAAAATGTTTAATAATGCATGGAATTAAAAATATGTGAATGATAAAAAACAAGAACCGGCCATAGACAGTATACATATTTCAAGCCCTTTGGATCATGGTAACTGATCCAATCTTACCCTTCAATGTTCCTTGAATTGAATGGAATGAAGATTTGGTGGTGAGGAGGCTCGAGAATAGGGTTTTCAAAACTTAGGGTTCTTGGAAAAAAATTTGGTGCAAGGATTTCGTGTCCTTGTTCTTGTCTTGAAGTCTGAATTTATAGAGAATTTTTAGGGAAAAAACAAATGGGCTTGGACTCTTGTACAAAAAGATATGATTTTTATCTTATTTATTTTGTATTATTAATGAATTAAATAAAAAATAATAAAAATAAATAAAATAAAACAAGGCCAAAGGTGTGAGAATGAATTTTGAGGTGTATGAAAGACATAAACACGTTTGGACCTCAAAACCATGGCCCAATATTCGAAAATATCAACTTGCTCAATTTGGTCTTCATGCATTTGCTCAAAATTTCCCAACTTTTTATGGCCATAACTCACTCAATTTTTATCTTTTGAAGGTGATCTTTAACTTTTTTGAAAGCTCAAGATGTCATTTACAACCTCTATGTTGATCATTTTTTCTTTTGAAGAACTTATCTTGATGTAAGTTACTTTGACAAAATGTGTCTTTTTGTTGATTTTTGAAATAACTTGAGAGATATTGGCTTATATCTCTCAAATGATGCATTTTTTTGGACTTGAGCATAGAGATACAAAGTTTTAGAGAATTGAATTCCCTTCCAAATGGGATTTGGTTGGGGTAAATTTGATGAAGCATGTGAAAGTTATGCCTGGCCAAAGTCCAGTTGACTTCTCCTAAGGAAACCCTAATTTGGCAACTTTTCACTTTTGATGATTTTGAGGGCTTTTCTTGAGGAATCATGATCAAACCTTGATAAAATGATGAATATGACTTCAAAATATTTATGGTGACCAAAAATCTTGAGGTTTGACTATATGTTGACCATAATTGACTTTTTACCCAATGCAATTGATTTTCAGTCATCTGAGCCATTGACTAGGCAAACTCGTGATGCAAGACTTGAAACTTGACATGAGCAATCTTGGTGACCTATGTAAGACCATGAAAACCACTTGAGACCTTTAAAACCCAATCTTCATTGAAAAATACCAAACCTTAGTTGTGGACCTATTGCTTAGGAGGAGAATTTGTCTGATCAATTCTTGAGCCAACTTAAGCAGATGAGGACCTCTTGAGAATGTCTTTGAAGAAAAATGGGAGGGAAAATTTTGGGGTACAACACAATTCCCTTGGTTTAGACGCTCCTAGCTTGTGCCTAGTACCTGGTATCGAGATTCCTGCTAAGTTCAAAGTCCCCAATTTTGAGAAGTACAAGGGTACCACTTGTCCATTGACTCACATCAAGGCATTTTGCAGTAAGATGGCTCCTTATGCGGAAAATGAAAAGTTGCTCATTCATTTCTTTCAAGATAGACTCTATGGAGAATCTCTTGATTGGTATACCCAGCTCGAAAGGACCAACATCCGAACTTGGAAAGAATTAGTTGAAGCCTTTTTCAAACAGTACAACTATAATAGTAACATGGCTCCAACCATAATTCAACTCCAAGGTTTGCTCATAGGGCTGATGAATCTTTCAAAGAGTATGCACAAAGATGGAGAGAGCTAGCTGCTAGAGTCCAGCCTCCTCTTTTGGAACAAAAACATTTTGATATGTTCTTATATACTCTTCAAGGTCCCTATCTGATGGTCCGATGTAATTCTAAATTTTTAGACTTGGTTGTCACAGGAGAACGGATTGAGCACTGTATCAAGAGTGGTAAGATACATGATGTTACTACTTTTGAGGAAGAACCAAGTGCATTTTCTAAGGACGAGGAAGAAGCTCCGACTTATCCTCCATTTCATATTCCTAATTAGGTGACAGAGGTTACTTCTAATCAGTATGCTCCACAAATCTGTGCTGCAACTGTCTGCCAAGCACCCGTTCAATTTGTTCAACCAAACCATGTTCCTTATGATCAACCAGTTTAATATGTGTCGCAGTTGAAAACCTATTGAAATAGAAGTAAGCAACAGGGTAGGCAGAGGGACAGGAAACCAAAAAGAGTGTTTAACACTGTTCCTATGCCTTATGGTCTTTTTTTCCCCGGTTGCTCAAGCTTTCTTTGGTAGAAACTAAGCAGTTCAAACCTGTTATTCCTCCTTATCCCGTGGGATCTGATCCCAGAGTCAGTCGTGGTTACCATGTTGGGGCACCTGTCCATTAAATCGAAACTGCAAGGCATTCAGAGAAAAGGTACAAGACCTTCTTGATGCAAATGCTATTAATTTTGAACCATATGGTCATATGTGAATTCTCCTTTGACTCAGTGAGTGTCAAGACTGCAAAGTGCATATTCTGAAGCAATAAGTCCATACGAATTCAAGCCTCTTCAATAGTGGCAATCTTTAGTTTCAACTTGCATTCGCATTTGTAATCTTTCTTTTTTTGTTAAGTTCTTTCTTGTATGCAAAACTTGTTTGTCTTTGAACATTAATCATAATGCATTGAATATGTTTGTCTTCAATTAATACATTTGTTGTCACTCTTAATTGTTTTTCTATGCTTTTGATACTCAACTATTGTTAATAAAGCAAAAACTCTGGAGGGAGAATGATGAAAAATATACTTAGAATCTCAGATGATATTCTTTTAAATAAAACCCTGCTGACGATGTACATACATTGTTTCAAATCCCCAAACACCGAATATATAAGGGAGATAGACCTTCGTCAACCCCTTTGAGACTTAAAGTATGAATTTATTTTCTATTAAGAAAAAACCCTTATTTTTAACCCGGAGTCGGGTAGTCTTCAGTTGATTTGATCGAGTGTTCAAAATTAGAAAGGAGTGTCTTACCTGAGGATCAAACCACACCTTATCCCTCACATATCAAGAGGTCGAATTAAAACCACAATGATTATTCCTCTTCCACCAAGGGACGAGGCAGTCACAACCCTTCAAAAAGTCAAAAGACTTAGGGTCACACGACTTGTTCAAAGAGAAAAAAATGAATGAAAAAAGAAAGCCTACTAAGTCGACAACTTGAAAACAAGTGACTTAGGTAAAAATTAAGGCATCCCACTGGGCTTCAAAATAAAAATTCAAAAGAATCCATGAAAAATTTAGGGAAACGAAAAAGTACGAAAAGAAAAAACTGAAAAGGATAACCAAAGAAGAATCCTTATAAGAACAAAGTCGTGTGATTAAACACCAAGAACAAAAGGTGAGTCGTTTTCATGTCCAAAAAAACTCAGTGGTTCCTCAACCATAATAAACTCCTCTCGAGAGATGAATGCTCGTCTCGAGTTAACTGAATGTAGGAATGGAGAACATCATGAAGAATGCGTGGGTACAAATAAATTTTGAGCCTTAAATTATTTTTTTGAAACCGTGAACCAAACCATGTTACAACCCTTAAAAGTCCTAACTGAAGCATGGGGTAACTCAAAAGCAACACTAAAACGAGAGTACGGTAATCTGACTCCTAGGAGGCTTGCTAAAAACTTTTGAGTTGATATCACTCCATCTTTTTACTTTCTTTCATACAATAAAAATTCGATGTTTCAACATCTTTTCAATAAAAGTTTTTAAACTTCAAGACAAACATGAAATTTGCATTAGAACTATCATTCTTAAAATAAAACATTCTCCGCATGTAAAAAAGTGCTTAAATATCAAGTGAGCTTGCATAATGAGCATCAGATGAATAGTTTGATTATTTTAAGGGACCAATTACTTTAGAAATTGGTCGAAGAGAAAATTATCTTAAAGATTGATCTTAATTTGGGACAAACCTTCTATCGACTCTGTTGAGTAAAAGAACACAAGTTTGAGAAATGATCAGAATAAGATTGTGTGGAAGTTTCTTTTGATTTCCCGAAAGTTTCCATTGAGCAGTGGTATGGTACTTTTAGTTGGCCCTGAGGGACAAATCGCTTCAAGTATCTGTTTGAGCATGAAGCAGTTCAAGTTAAGAAGTATGGTTGTGTACTAACCCATTTTTGATACGTAACTCGATCATCCTAAGGGGGTGTTATCTCCAAACCCATGTGAGCTCCTCATTCCTCCGTGAGCATGAGGTGAAAAAATAGATTGTTGAGACTCTGTCGAGAAGGGGCAAGATATTTCAATATTTAGTACTCCGTTGAGAAGAGGTGAAAGTATCAGAATTTTATTACCCTAAGGGACAGAAGCATGTAAGTACTATGTGGAGTAAGAGTTCAGTCAATATGGGGTAGTTATGTCAAGATTCGAAGAATCTCTCAAAGTGTCGAGTAATCAGGGGCACTTACGCAAGTGTGGTCGAAACCATTTCCAACTTTGGCCAGCCAGGGGAAGTGTTTCAAAGTTCATAATATTGGGGAAGGTTATCTTGATGGTACATATCTCAGCAAGTCCTCTCGAAGAAAAAATTATCAAAGGCCCTACAGTTAGGGCAAGACAGTATTCATGGGCATTTCCTCCTCTTTAAGAGTTGATCAGGTTATGTCCAAGCACAAGTTAAACAACTTGTGAGTTCCAAAAGCATGTCAGAAAGTCAGGATCGTTATCCTCAACAGAATATAGGATTGTTATCCTCAATAGAAGTTAGATTTGATACCCTCAACAGAAGGCATGATCGTTATCCTCAGATCATCATAGATTTAAGTCTAGAGTATTGGCGTTCCTCCATCAGAAGATATGATTGTTCTCCTCGGCTCATCAAAAATTTAAGTCCATGTATTGGCGTTCCTCAACTAAAGTTAGGTTGTTATCATCAGCCCATCAGAGAGTTAAGTCTGGGTTGTAAAGCATTCTTCAACAGAAGACATGATTCTATCATTTGAGTTCCCAGTAGATATCTTTGCTTCAACATTTTGCATATAGTAATCATCATTATATTGCTTTGTGTGATACGGTGGCATAACCGACTGTTTAATACTGGTTTGCATTTTGCATTTTGCATTTTGTGTTTTGCGTTTTTTGTTCATAAAATGTCACGGTAAGCAAGAGTCGCCATCGACTTTTATTTCATCCAATCGGAAAGGAAAAAAGTACATAAAAAAAAATCCTTTTTCGAGATGTTTCTGAGTACGGGGGATAGATTATATAAAGGGAAGGTGTTAGCACCCTTTCTATCCATGGTTTTCCATGGGCTCTTAGGTACTTGCTCATTTTGAAATTTCTTGTGTGTGCTTTGTTTTGAAAAGTTTTGTTTTACTTCGTTTTAACCCTTGTTTCTATCCTCAAGAGTGTTATGAAGTTGTTTTTGAAAACATTGTTTGAAAAAAGTGTAAGTGTGAAAAGTTTGTTGTTTTGAACAAGTACCTAACAGTTATCTACCTACTCAAAAAAATATCGTTTCTGTTCTCGTTTCCTTTAGACAATGCTATCCCACTATTAGTGAGTAGGTAGCATCGTCGTTGGAGTTTGTAAGGGTCAATTCGAAAGGGACGTAATGGTCATTGAAGGCAACATATAAGAATACCTTAGCATTTCGAAGGGACTATCATCATATATCCGTAGGAAGCATCGAGGGACAAGATCATATATCGTAGGCAACTTCGAGGGACATCGAGGGACCATGATCTTTATGATGATTTTAACCGAGAGTCTTTGCTAAGGGTATCCCTACGTTCGAGGGACGTGACCATTGTTTACCGAGGCAACCAAGTGAGGAGTACCCTAGGAGTGAATATGTGCATATGATTTGTTTCAGTTATTTAATCTTTGCACAATTAAGGTGACCTACTGTTTTAATTTTCAATTAGTCTTTCCATACAATCCTATTAACATACATCTAAGCAGTTTATAGTTTGCGAAAATAAAATGCAGAAAGTTTAAAGTCCTAGCTATTACAAGACTTTTGCAGATACATAATTATTTTGGACTGAAAATAAAAATGCGGAGTTTAAACCCTAGTTACTATTACAACCCGAAAGCAATTACATAATTAGAAAAAAAATGCGAGAAACGATAAATCTACGCTATTACATTGATAATGCGACCTATATAATTTTTCTAGAAATTAAAATATAAAAGAATAAATAAAAAGAAATTTAAGAAAAAATTAAAACTTAAAATTCTAAGTTAATGTTTTTGGTGTTTTTTTTTGAAAAAGTGATTTAGGATAATTAATTAAATAAACCTAAAAAAACCTAATTAATTTTAATTAGTAAAAAATGTTAATTTTGAAAAAAAGTTAATTAGAATACCTAAATCCTAATTAATTTTAATTAAAAAAAAGGTTAATTTTGCAAAAAAAGTTAAAAAAATATAAAATTAATTAACCTAAAAATTAAGTTAGGTTTTTTTGTAAAAAAAAGATTTGTGAAAAAAAGTTTTGTGGTTAAGTGAATTTAAGATTGAAAAAGACAAATTGGTTAGAAACCAAAAACAAACAATGAAATTAAAAACCTAAAATTAAATTAAAAAAGACCTAAAATTAATTATTCGAGTTTATTATGAAAAATCATAGGTTTGTGAAAAATGTTAAGTTTTATGAAAAAAATTTAAACAGAAAGAATAAAAATAGGTAAAAGGATAAATAGAAAGGAAGAAAATCAAAACCAATAGGGGTGGTTGTTGAACCCACGCCTTTGACCTTCTCAGGATGTCTGCCTTGTCATACATTGGTGTCATGCGTTGGTTGTTCTGTTTTGACCATTTGTGTTTTGGCCTCAACGTTCTATAATGAACCTGCATGAGGATCCTGTCTAAATCTGCAGTGTTGAATCTCGTGAACACATTAAATAAATTACTATATATCATGAAATACAAATAAAGCCAATATATGAAAAAAAATTAATGTTAAAACCGATATGGCATGTATGAATGATTATACCCTTTTGATCATGGAGATCAAACCATCCTTACCCTTACTGGAGAAGTAGTGAGATGTTGGTTTGTAACAGGGATGGCTTGTTTGTAGTGAGATGGAGATTTGTAATAAGGATTTAAGGTTTTAGGGTTCTTGAAAGAATTTGATATTCTGACAGCGTTGTGGCAAAGACTTTTTTCTTCTTGTTTGTGTGAAAAGAATGAGATTATATAATAGAAATTAGAGAGAAAAAATGGGCTTTGAATGTGCAATTGGGCCTCCAATGTTCACTTGAGTTCGTCACGTTCCAGGCTAAATTGCAAGGGCTTAAATGCAATTTTTGAAGTTAAAATGTGAAAATAAAATGTAGCCTACATCGAGAACTAACTCCTGCCCGAAAATGGGCTCAATCGGATAAATGGTGAATTAGTTATAAATTTTTGAAGTTTCAGCTCAGACAAACTTATTTTGGGCTACAGTGTCGACTCTGACACGTTCTTCAATAAAAAACTGGTATTGATCGGAGCATAATTCGGTCTTGACTTTTGAAGCAAAGTTATAGATCTCTGAGTCCTTGACCTTGTGTAAAAATATGAGCCCAATCCGATAAAAATTGACCGAGTTATGAATTTTCGAAGTTTCAACCCAGATAAAATAATATTCAGCATTCAGGATTTTCGGCGCGTCACGCGTACTCTGAGCAAAAAATGAAGGTCATTTGGATACTGTTCGAACTCAATACCTTATGTGAAAACTTAGTCAACTCAATTTTTGAAATTTTGGCGCTGGAACCAGCTCGATACGATGAAAATCGACCAAGTTATGATTTTCTAAACATGACGCAAATAAACTTCTATCACAAATTTTTTGTACGAAAATACTTGATAAATCCGTACTTTTGAAGACCTTCTGATCGAAATTGGCTTCCATCCGTGAGAGATGAAAACATAGATGACATCAATACGGAATTTTGGCCACCGAAACGGGTTCAAAATGAGTCACGATCTTTAAGTTATGGATTTTTTAGCGCGTAAAAACTACACTTTCAGCACACTTTTTCACCATATTTCTTCGAGAAAACTCACACATTCGGATACCTTATTTAAAGAATTGACTCTTGAGCCAAACCTGAATTTGAGAATACGTTATCAGAGATATCTTGGCGAAAGAACACCTGAATATGACGCTCGGGTTGGACTTGTGAATCTTTGAACCCCGAATCGTTGCAAAACGGCGAACCGATCTTCAGCACGGAAAATACTCTGAGAATATCCATTGACGAAATAAACGTCACTTGTAACCTGAAGAAGCTTGATAAATATACCTTTATTCCATAACCATAAAACCAATAATATGCGTGTATGGAAAGAGGGAAAATTTTGGGGTACAACAACTGCCCCTGTTCAATCTTTTTAAACCTGAAGATTTAGATTGGCTCGTCTGCCTTTCGTGATCTGAAGGTGGAAGATGATTGAACACTAGAGTGCCCAGAAATTTGCACTCGTCTGTAATGATGCTTGACTATGTAGGTAGTATCGGGAATGGGTTTATAGATGCCATCTGGAGGAGATGACGGGAGGTCACCGGGGATGGGCTTAAAGATGCCATCTAGATGATGTTGATTTCCTGAGATATTCCTTTGATAAGAATTCATGTTCCTATCATTGAGGAGGAATCTGCTGAGGAATGTTGGTCTCTGTCTTGGGAGAAATAAATTTTTAGGAGCTTCAGTTGTCCGTTAATCTATTGGGGAAGTAACTCCGGCTTGAGGAAGTGGAAGTGAACTGCGTATCTAGTCGTGTATAGGCTGCATCGTGACCTACTAGGGAAAGGTGAGGGAAAGGTGACATCGATCGTGTTTGATAGATCCGGGTCTTACAGTGTTGTGGACTGCTGTCTGGAGATAAGAGAAAATAAACCTGGATGGTAAGTGTTGTACCCCAAAATTTTCCCTCTCATTTTATCAACATTTCTCATCACAAGGCTCTTTGAACTCAAGATTAAGCTAGGGTTTGCTCTGCTCAAGACATCTCCTTGCACTGTTGACCTAAATTAGGGTTTGAATTTGGACATGGACTTTTGGACTTCTAATTCTCAAAGTGACTTTCATACTTCATGTTGGACTTACAAGATTACCTCTACCAAGTTTCAAGCCTTGAATCAAATTTTTGCCCAGTCAATTGGACAGTTGACCTAGAAATCAACTGTATTGGGGAAAAAGTCAACTGTGACCAATTTACAGTCAAACCTCATAAATTTTGACCCACATCAACCTTATAAACTCATATGAACCACCTGATCAAGTTTGGACCACAATTCCACAAGAAATTTGATCAGATCATCAAAAGGGCAAAATGGTCATTTTTAGGGTTTTGACTGCACAAGGGCAATTTCTGATTTTTGACCTAGCCAATGGCAAATTGAGCTCAAGCATGGATTCAAAGACTCAATGGCATCATCTTGACCTATTCACAAGATTCAAAAGATATGAATTGCATTGGATTGACAGATGGATTTTCAGTCAACTCATCAAATTTTGACTGTACACTGAAAAGTCAAACTTTGACTTTTTGGTCAAAATCAAGTGTCAAGGGTCATTTTTCATCAATATGTGTCAAAACATGAAACTTGTTCATCAAGAAACCCAATGTTGCAAATTAGGGTTTAAAATTGAAAATTTTCATAACTTAGAATTTTTCTAAGTTATGAAATTTTCTTATTTTTTCCCAATTTTGTCCAACATTTTCATCATGATACAATTGGATTCAAACAAAACTTACAACATAAAAGTTGTATTCCTCCACAAAGTCTACAACTTTGATTCACAAAGTTTTCTCAAAAGAAGCTCGGATTTCAAGTTATGAGTTTTGGAACAAGGGTCCATGAAACTTTTAACTTAGTGAATTTTGCCCTAGTTTAGGCAGGATTTTGACCTATCTTCATGGCCATTTTTCAAATAGTTCCACTTGGAATCTCAAATTGAATTTCAAATATGGAATGTAGAGCATGTTGCAAGCTTTCCAAAATGTCCAAGAACTCTCCAAACTCATTTGTGGTTAGGGAGAATCGAAGGCTTGTAGTTGGCAAAAACTCGCTTTTTATCCATGGCATGTTCATAGTGATACAAATTGCAAACTCTAATCAGCTTGCTTTGCACTAGATTACAGGCCTCAAAACCATTCCATACTCAATAATTAAATGCAAATCCATTGGTCTAAGGCATTGTTTTGGTCATTAGAGGTTTGCACATTAGATTAATCCAAAAATGGTAAAAGGTACTTTACCATTTTTGCTTAAATCTTGCTTTATGTCAAAACTGAATCCTTGAGCATTGAGCCATATCTTATCCAGAAAATAAAATCCACAAACTTGAGGGGCCAAGGGCATAGTGTGCAAGCTAATAGATATCCTGTACAGGCTTGTCTTCCATCACTTCTCATGTTTTGCTTAATAACCAAGAAACTTGTCCAAATTCACATAACTCTCATATCTGAAAGAACCAACTTGTGCAAGCTTTTGAGATAAGTTTCTCACATCCCCTTGAGCCAGAAACACGACCCTTTGAGCCCTCAAACCTCCCTGCAGTTTGGTTTCCATAGTACAAATCCCTCGTGCGTTTTGTCCCAAACCTGTTCAAACACCTTCCATACAACGTATCCAAGCTATCCCAACCCTTAAACACTTACTATAACTCCATTTACAAGGTTTTCCATTTTTGTTTTCAGCTTGTGCAGGTTGAGTTCTGTAGGCTTGTTCAAGCACATTCAAGGCAAGCTAGGCATTGGAGAAGGTCAGGGGAAGTTCAAGCAAGCTCCCAAACATCTCAGGCCTCATTGAAAAGCTCCACATTCTCAGACACGATCTCAACTGAAACAGGTTTTTATCAACTTCCTATCTCTCTATTTAGGAACAATTAGACTTAGGTTTGTGAATAAGAAATGTAGTATTCATAGCCATGAAGTTGTACATATGCTCAGTTTCCATTTTAGATAAGCATGCTAAGAGAATTTGGTCCATGAACATCCTGAAAAAAATAGGTTAAGATTTAGGGCCAGAGAAATTCTCTCTGGTCTTTGAGAGTTAGGACAAGTGTTTTATATGGTTGAATTCGTCTTGGAAAACTCTACAACTTTGATGTTATGTGTTTTTGCATTAGAGCACGTATACAGGTTGTTCGTGTTTGAAACCAGGCGCGCGCAAATTTGAGACAGAGGTTGAAGATGAAGTCTGGCTTGGGCTGGGCTTTGGTTCTTTTGTTATTTGCACCCCCGTTTTACTGAATACACCCCCCTGGCCCATTTTCTTTACATTTTATATTTTGTATTTATTTCTCATTTCTGATTTTTATTTTATATTTTCCAAACATAAAAAAATACCCAAAAATATTTTTATAAATTTTCACATTTATTTTTTATTTTATTTTTATTTTTTCTAACATAAAAAACAATTTAATTAGTATATACTTTTATTTATTGAAAACTTGAAAATAATATATGATAACATTATACTTTTATTTTTATTCTTTATTCTATTTACACTCAAAAAATATTATTCTAAATATATTTTTGTCTTGTATATATTTTATTTTTATTGTACATAACTAATATAATTAATATATATATATATATATATATATATATATATATATATATATATATATATATATATATATATATATATATATATATATATATATATATATATATATATATATATATATATATATATATATATATATATATATATATATATATATATATATATATATATATATATATATATACTTTTATTTTATTTAATAAATACTTGAGAATAAAAACATGAAAATATTATACTTTTATTTTTATTATTATTTACACTAAAATGATACTTTTTATATTTTATTTTTTGTATATACATTAGTTTATTTTATATAAATAGTATGTTTAATATATTTACATTCTTAAAAGAAAATTAGGGTTTTACCCTTAATAAAAAAATAATAATCCTTTTTTATTTATTTCTTTCCATTTGCATTAAATATTTTTTACATACATAAAAAATAAACACAAACATTTTTGCATAATATTTTGTATATTTATTTAATTTGTTTATTTAAATATTGTTCATTTATTATTTATGCCATTGATTCAATTTGGATGTAATAGTAAAATTAGGGTTTTAATTTCTTGTCAAATAATCCCTATTCAAAAGTTGTATCCCCCTCCCCATAATCATGTTGTAATAGTGGTAGATTTACCTTTACGCATTTATGATTCCAATTATGCCATGATTAGAAATTAGGGTTTGTATGCAAAAAATCCAAAATCAAACAAATAGCTTGACTAATACAAAGACAAAATGCATGAAAATGATAACACAATGCACACTTGCACCCCTAGGGTTTCATCCACTTGTTTCCTTTTAAATGGGCCATGTTATGCATGTTGAGTATTTTGGCAAAAACAAAAACAAAACAAAAGATCATAGTCCCTCGATGACGCTATCTTGGTTGCCTAAACAAAATGATCAAGTCCCTTAAAAATTGATAAAGATGCTTAACACAATTGCTATCATGGTCCATACGATGACCCGCGCCTGTCCCGTTTAACATCCTAATACAAGGTTGTTTACCAAATGCAATGGTAAAACAACACTGTCAAAAGGGTTAAAAACATATAGGAAATATCTTTGAGTAAAATAGGGTAGATAACTCTTAGTTACTTGATCAAAACTTGTAAAAACATCCTTGCTATTTTGAAACACACCTCACAACACAATTTCAAAATATTTCCCAAAATCAAACTTTCAAAACATTGAAATATCTTTTCAAAAGACAATACACCTTTGTATATATTCAAACAAGAATCATTACAAAGGTTGCCACAATGATGGCCTCTTTTCAAAGCATTTTCAAAAACCACACACAAAGCACCATTTCAAACAATTGAAAAGCAAAAGCAAGTGATCTAAACAAGTAACTAAGAGCCCATGGATAACCATGGATGAAAAGGGTGCTTGCACCTTCGCTTTTCATAATCTACTCCCCGAACCCAAGAAAACATCTCAAAGGTCTTTCCTGTGCTTTTTGACCTTTCCTTTGGATAAAATAAAAAGTCGGTGGCGACTCTTGCTAAACTGAAACATTTGCGAACACAAACACAAAACCTCAAGTCAGTTCTCCCACCGTATCACAGAACTGGAGACTCTGCTGGGGAATTATCTTAAAAGTGGAGTAACATTAGGGTTTAGATCCCCTTTACATGCTTATCTTGTTTGCTTTAATTGCTTTACATTTTGGTTCTATTGTTTGGGCTTGAAATCCTCTACCCGGATTTGGGAAACATTCATAGGCAAATAGCAATACGTTATGGAAACTATGTGGGGTATACCGACGTGGTTGAAGTAATAGCTATATTAGTGCGACATATTTGTGAGTACCAGTAGCCTTTGAGTCAATCAAAGAGAATACGGGGCCGCTGAGTGATGTCATGAAGCACTAATGAACTCTTAGAACCTTTACTTGACCATCTTGGCCTTTTTAGGGGTAGTGAGATGACCGGCTTTGGTACAGTCCGAAGTTGGTAGATACTCGATACTACACTCATTGAGGGTTATTTTCTTAGAATATTTCGGTCTCCAGTTAAGTGGTCAAACTGAAACAATGAACATAGAAAATAATCCAGTGATATTGAGTTCCTTAGAACCCGGTTACTATTTATAGGACAGGTTGAGCCAACTAACTTCAAGAGGGTACATACCTATGAAACCCCATGCAAGCCTGAAACTAGGACCTTGTGTGATTTGCTTGTACATATACTTGTGCTTACATCATGAACATCATAAAGCATCATATGCATCCACTAACCATTTCAAGGGTTTGGATCTTCATCTTTGTTCTTGTTTTGTAGGTCATGGAATCTCTTCGCAGGAAAACAATTCAAGTCAACCTTGTGAGAATCCCTCCTCAACTCAAGGAGCTTACTTCCAAGATTCTAGATAATTCTCCCTTCAGTGAAAGACATGGTAGACTTCTCAACTTGGTCAACTCCAACATTGAAGAAGACATGGTGAAAGTTCTCTTCCAGTTCTTTGACCCCCTACACCACTGCTTCACATTTCCTGATTACCAACTAGTGCCTACTTTGGAGGAATTTTCTCAACTCCTGAGGATTCCTATTCTCCATCAACTACCCTACAACGGTACGGAAAGAGAGCCAAAGCCTGAAGATGTTGCTCAAGCCTTACACTTGCAATCATATGATATCAAAGGTCATTGGGAAACTAGAAGTGGTATCAAGGGTTTCTTGGCAATGTTTCTGTTTGAGAAGGCACAAGACTGCTGGAATTCTCTAGATCTACAAGCTTTTGAAGAGATTGTAGCACTCCTCATCTATGGGTTGGTCTTGTTCTCAAACCCTGATCAGCTTATAGATGTGAATGCTGTCAAGATTTTCATATCTCGGAATCCTGTGCCTACATTGCTTGGGGACACCCTACACTCATTTCACACACGAACAATTTGGAAAAGAGGTGTTCTCATGTGTTGTACTCCTCTTCTAGCAAGGTGGTTTATTTCTCACCTTCCCCAGTCAGTCTTGAAGAATGAACAAGGCTTGAGGTGGTCGCAACAATTGATGACTCTTACACATTCTGATGTTCATTGGTGTTCTCGGTCCAGAGAAAATGTCATCATCATTTATCGTTGTGGGGAATACCCTAATGTCCCACTACTTGGCATTAGGGGAGGCATTACCTACAACCCCTGCTTAGCTCTGAGATAATTTGGGTATGCCCGAAGGGATGGCCCACATGACATGCTGATTTCGGACTTGGTTTTTGACTTCGACAATGATGCTCAAGGACTTCGACAAAGGTTCATCCGAGCTTGGAGGATGCCCAACAAAGTGGACAGTAAGACACTGGGGCACAAGAATTTCATCCCCCTTGAGCCTTACCTCAAGTGGGTACGAACCCGCGCCCAGAGTCTTATGATGCCTTACCCCTACATTCTCCCGGTGATCAAAGAGCCTGTTATGAAAGGAAAGGTTCCATACACCCTCCTACATCCAGACATGCCAACATCATTGGAAGAATTGCAAAAGAGTTGGATACAGCTCAAGGAATAACGAAAAACTTTTGAAGCTAGCTTCTATGCCAGTGAGAAGAAGGTTTTGGAACTTACCCACCGACTTCACGAAGAGGAGACTCTTAACACTTACATCGCACCAAAGAGGATGCGTAACGTCTTTTTACATTAAGAATTTTGTAATATTTTGCCAATGGGGCATTTATGTACTAACAAATTTCTTCTTATTAATATGACGTGTGTTCTTTTTTGTCTGCAACAACTTTGAATTTCTGAATCCTTGAATGCATTACATGAATACATATCATTCATCATATGCATAAACAGGTCTTCACACCAGGTTTCCTTATCTTTCTGCTGTTTATTTCAGCAAGATGGATATAGAGCAGACGGTCAAAGACCTGCAAGCACATAATTCGCAATTCCAACAACTCCTCATGACCTTGGCAAAGGGTCAAGATGACCTTAAAGCACTGTTAGAGAAAGAGAAGGAAAAAGAAAAGAAGAAAAAGAAAAGGGCTGGTGTGGCCACTATAGGAAGAATATTTGAGAACCAAGCTAGGAAAGTTCTGGATTTCCCCTCGACGTCCGATGAAGGGGTTGGTAAAGGAAAAGGAGTTGCGGTACCTTCCGAATCTGAAGCTGAAGAGGAAGAAGAAGAAGAGGATAAAGATTACTCCGAGCAGCAGTATCCTCCTATGGACGATAAGTATAAAAATCTGGAAGACCGGATGGCAGCCATGGAGGTACAAACAGTACCTGAGTTGGATTTCGAAGAACTAGGGTTGGTTGCTGGGATCGTCATTCCCCCCAAGTTCAAAGTGCCTACATTTGCTAAATACGATGGGTTGTCCTATCCGAAGATGCATCTGCGGTCCTACGTCAAAAAGATCCAACCTCACTCTTCTGATAAGGATCTATGGGTCCACTTTTTTCAAGATAGTTTGTCGGGTACGTAATTGGACTGGTTCTATCAACTTGAGAGATCTGATGTTCATAACTGGGAGGATCTGGCTGCTGCTTTCTATCGACAATACCAATATAACGCAGATTTAGCGCCTACTCGTACTCAACTACAGAGTATGGGTATGGTTTCTAATGAGGGCTTTAAGGAGTATGCCCAGAAGTGGAGGGACCTGGCTGGAAGGGTGCAACCACTATTGTCTGAAAGAGAGCTGGTTGATATGTTTTTAGAGACGCTGTCTGGTCCATTCTTTAATCACCTAATAGGGAGTTCATCGGCAGGGTTCACTGAATTAATTATGACTTGGGAACGAATTGAAGCTGGCATCAAGAGTGGTAAAATTCAGAAAGATACATCTGCTTCTGCCGCTGTCAAAAAACCTTTTCCAACCAAGAATGAGGTGTCAGCTGTTTACTCTCAGAAGGGTCGAGGAAGAGTAGAGCGCCGATCAACGGTGGGGGCTGTGATGATCCAAAAGACAACAACTGATCAACCTAGAAACGATCAACCAAGAGTCAACCAACAAAGAGGAGGAAGGCCTGCTAGGCAGTTCACCAAAATAAACATGACGCATGCCCAAGTCCTCCCCCATCTCCTAAAAATGAACCTTATAACCTTGAGAGATCCGCCACAAAATCCGGATACAACTTCTCCTTTTTATCATGCCAATGTTAAATGTGCTTACCATTTCGACAGTATAGGGCACGACACCAACAACTGTTGGGCCCTTAAAAACAAGATCCAAGATTTAATAGATGCCAAGGAGGTAGAATTTGATGCGCCCGAAAATCCGAACGTGATTTCTGCCCCAATGCCCAAGCATGGTCATAATGTCCATACTATTGAATAGGATTTGTATGTTGCCATTGTTAATGATTTAATGACCCCTTTGCCGATGATCAAGATAAATCTGTTGAAAGCCGGGATCTTCCCAGGATGTGAAAAATATTGTTACTTTTATTCGTCTCTACAAACCGATTATCCGCTATTGTAGTCGGGCATCCAACACCTGATGGATAATCAAGAGATCCTTTTTCAGAAAACTCGTGTTGCTACTATTACTCCTGTTACTCCAATCAATGATGTTGCTATAATCACCATTTCCGACAATCTTTCCAAGACCTGTAAAAGGCCTGTTAAGATTACACCCGATCCAAAGTTTGTACCACTGAAGATTACCATGTCGGGGCCTATCCCATATAAGTCCAACAAGACGATACCGTGGAATTATGGAGGAGAGATTTTCTACCACGATGTTAAGCAGATCGAATCATTCGAAGAAAGTTCCGATGGAGAAACTCCTGATATAGGAAATATTGCGGGAACAAGTAAGATAACTCATAGCGGAAGAATCTTCTCTCCGGAGATTGCTCCTCCAAGGGCAGTCTTCGGACCCTCAAGTGCTCCTGTTCCTGTCAAGATATCTGTGCGAAGTCCAGTGATTGAAGAAATTGTTACTCCCAAAGTTATACCCTCTGCTGTTACTGCTGATAAAGGTAAGGGGATCCAAGAAGCGCCCGTCAGAACGAGGGCTCAGACTTTGGTCATCCCCGAGACCACCCAAAAGGAAATGGAGGAGATTTTAAAGATAATTAAGAAGAGTGACTATGATGTCGTAGAGCAGCTGGGGCAAACCACTTCAAAAATCTCTATGCCGGCTCTATTGCTCTGCTTCGAGGCTCATGCCAAAGCCTTGATCAAATTCCTGAAGATGGCGCACGTGCCTCAAGAAACTTCTGCGGATCAGTTTCAAGAGTGTGTGGCTAGCCTTACAACTGACAATGGTCTTGGCTTTTTTGATGCTGATCTAACATCTAAGGGAAGAAAGCATAATGATGCACTGCATGTTTCGGTAGAGTGCAGAGGGACCACACTTGCTCATGTTCTGGTTGATACCGGTTCATCTTTAAATGTTCTACCAAAGAAAGTGTTGGACAAATTGGACTGTGAAGGTTTGACCTTAAAGCCCAGTAATATCATTGTTATAGCCTTCGACGGTTCTAAGCGGATGGTTCACGGAGAAGTGGACATCCCTATTAAAGTGGGTACGAAAATTTTCAACTCTACATTTTATGTGATGGACATCCGTCCTTCATATTCATGCTTGTTGGGAAGGCCATGGATCCACAACGCTGGGGCAGTCACTTCTTCTCTACACCAGATGCTCAAATACCCAGTCCAGGGTAAGATCATAACAGTTCATGGTGAGGAGGAGTATATGATAAGCCACCTTAACTCTTTCCGCTACGTGGAGTTAGATGGTGAATTCATAGAAACACCTTTCCAACACTTCGAAGAGGTTTCTCTTGAAGTTGCGGTAGCCAAGACAATGACTGATGTGCCCATCATTACCAAACTCGTGTCCCGAATGTCATCCCTTAAAGATGCGGAGGCTGTGATCAAGGAAGGAGGAAGTACAATGTAGGGTCAACTACTAGATTTCCCTTTCAAGACAGATAAGTTCGGTCTGGGTTTTACTGCTGCTGGTCAGAAGGCTGTGCGTCGCTCCCGAGCTGGAGGACCACCATTAAAGATCACTCATCACGGAGTTCATGCTTTGGAAGATGTTGAAGATGAGAGCAATTTTGAAGATTGGATTTTCCCGACCATTGAAGGAGGACTGAACAACTGGGAGACGAAAGACTTCGTTCCCATTACTTTCATCAATCAGTAATTTATCTTTTAAACATTTTCCGTTGGTCTGTAATAATTATTAAACAATTCTTACACTCTTTTTGCCTTGTGCCTTACCCGGGGCATATAGGTCCATTTGTAAGGGTTTTGATTCTTCATTTTCATATGTCATTTTTAATGAATCATGGACGTTTTCATCTATAAACTTTTGTGTTCATTTTCTTTCTTTTACATTTTATTTTGTTTAAAGATGGCTATCCCTTACACACACCCACACTCACAAAATGCAGGTACCCATCCACTCCGGATTCCAAGGGTAACAATTCTTCTATGGCCTTCAGTGACTCTGAAGATTTAGTCAATCATGCCGAGTACGAAGGTGATGAAGACTGTGAAGTACCTGGAGAGTTAGCTAGACTTTTGCAACAAGAAGAAAGGGCTATTCTGCCCCATGAAGAGTTGTTAGAGACTATTAATTTGGGTACTGCCGAAGACAGAAAAGAAGTTAAAGTGGGTGCCAACCTAGATCCAAGTGTCAAAGAGCACTTAGTTCAGCTGTTGAATGAGTATGTTGAGATCTTCGCCTGGTCCTATGAAGATATGCCGGGACTGGATACAGATAATGTGGTTCACCGTCTCCCTACAAGAGAAGACTGTCCACCAATCAAACAGAAAGTCCGCCGAATGAGGCTCGATATGTTTGAAAAGATCAAAGCTGAAGTGATGAAGCAGTTCAATGCTAGCTTTCTGGCTGTTACTTCCTATCCATAATGGGTTGCTAACATTGTGCCTGTGCCTAAAAAGGACGGCAAAGTCAGAATGTGTGTGGACTACAGAGACTTAAACAGGGCTAGCCCTAAAGATGATTTTCCACTACCACACATTGACATCTTGGTTGACAACACAGCTCAACACAAGGTATTCTCTTTCATGGATGTATTTTCAGGGAACAACCAGATCAAAATGGCCCCCGAAGACATGGAGAAGACTACTTTTGTTACGCAGTGGGGTACCTTCTGCTATAAAGTGATGCCATTCAGACTAAAGAATGCTGGGGCAACCTATCAGCGAGCCATGGTAGCTCTGTTTCATGATATGATACATCATGATATCGAAGTCTACGTAGACGACATGATAGCCCGTTCACAAACAGAAGAAGAACACCTCGACCATCTGCAAAAGCTGTTTGTCAGATTGAAGGAGTATAAGCTCGGACTGAACCCTAGCAAGTGCACTTTCGGAGTCAGGTCCAGTAAACTTTTGGGATTCATCGTCAGTAACAAGGGCATCGAGGTTGATCCTGCCAAAGTCAAAGCTATACAAGAATTGCCTGCCCCTCGCACTGAAAAGGAAGTCAGAGGTTTCTTGGGACGCCTAAACTACATTGCAAGGTTCATTTCTCATCTAACTTCTACCTGTGAACCAATCTTTAAGATGTTAAAGAAAGATCATGTGGTTGAATGGAATGATGACTGTCAAGTTGCTTACGATAAGATCAAGGAGTATTTGTTGGAACCTCCTATCTTGATGCCACCCGTCGAAGGAAGGTCGTTAATCATGTATCTGACTGTTTTCGATAACTCAATGGGGTGCGTACTGGGCCAACATGACGAGTCTGGATGAAAAGAGCATGCCATTTATTACCTTAGCAAAAAGTTTACCGACTGTGAGACTCGCTACTCACTGCTTGAGAAAACTTGTTGCGCCTTGGTATGGGCTGCTCACCCGCTAAGGCAGTATATGTTGACACATACCACTTTGCTGATTTCTAAAATGGATCCAATCAAGTACATCTTCGAGAAGCCTACTCTATCCAGAAGAATCGCTAGATGGCATATGATCCTCACCGAATATGATATACAGTACACAACCCAGAAAGCTATAAAGGGGAGTGTGCTATCCGATCATTTGGCTCATCAAGCTGTCGAAGATTACCAATCTATGAGGTTCGACTTCCCTGACAAGGACATTATGACATTGGACAACATTGAAGGTAACTGACCGTATGATGGACCTGAACAAGGATCCCGATGGACCCTGTACTTTGATGGTGCTTCAAATGCACTTGGCAACGGTATCGGCGTGGTACTTATTTCTCCAGAAGGTTTCCATACTCCTTTCACTGCTAGACTTTGCTTCAGCTGCACCAACAACATGGCCGAGTATGAAGCTTGTATCGTCGGTCTCAAGGCCGCGATTGACCTAGGAATCAAATCTTTTGTCGTATTTGGGGACTCAGCTTTGGTTATCAGTCAAATTAAAGGAGAGTGGGACACTAAACATCCTAATCTCATCCCATACAAAGAACATGTCCTGACATTGTTACCTCATTTCGAGCAGATTACCTTCGAGCACTTCCTGCGAGAAGAAAATCAGTTAGCAGATGCTCTAGCTACAATGTCTTCCATGTTTAAACTTAACTGGGATACTGAGGCTCCCCAAATCATCGTCGAGCGAATGGACGAATCTGCACATTGTCATGAGATTAATACCGAAGAAGTAGTGGAACAACCTTGGTTTCATGAAATCAAAAGGTATCTCAAGACTCGAGAATACCCTGAAGGAGCTTCAGTCAACGACAAGAAGTTCTTAAGGAGATTTGCTGGCAAGTTCTTCCTAAGCAATGGTATCCTATACAAGCGCAACCATGATTGTGTTCTGCTTCGTTGTGTGGACAAGGTTGAAGCTGAGCAGATCATGACTGAACTGCATAATGGCACATTTGGCACCCACTTGAGTGGACATACGATGGCTAAGAAGATTCTAAGGGCAGGCTACTACTGGTCTACCATGGAAGCTGACTGTGATCGGTGGATCTGGAACTGACTGTTTAACGCTGGTTTCGCGAAATGTCGCGGAAGCAAGAGTCGCCACCGTCTTTTATTTTCTCCAACAAGGAAAGGACAAAAGCACAGAAAAATTCCTTATGAGATATGTTTCTCGGTTCGGGAGGTAGATTTATAGAAAGGGAAGGTGTTAGCACCCTTTCTATCCATGGTTATCCATGGGCTCTTAGATACTTGCTCATTGTGTTTTCAAAATGTTTGTTTTCTTTTCAAGATGAGTGGGTTTTGAAAAAGTTTCTTTGAAAGTTTCAGATCGACTCTTGTATCAGTCCTCAAGAGTGTTTGAAAAGTTGTTTTTGAAAGCTTTTTGAAAAGTGTAGGTGTGAAAAGAAGTTTTTTGATTTGTTTTTGAATTAGAGCAAGTATCTACGAGTCATCTACCTACCCTAAGGAATTAGTCTGTGTAAATGTCCTTAAGATAGTGCCATCCCACCATTGAGAGGTAGGTAGCACTACCGTTGGAGGTGTTCGGGTCAATTCGAGGTTTAGGGACAGTGTGGTCACCGGGCAATGGTAAGATACCTTAGAAGCTACCCTTATGCCATTGATCTTTTTATTCCGAGGCGACCGTTCCGAGGCAACTTATTCGAGGCAACTAGATCAATGGAACATAAGGACTCACTAAGACGTCCTATACTCGACGACCACGTTTCGAGGGGCAAGGCAACAGTGTGATCACCAGAGCAACAGTAGGACACCTTAGAAGCTACCCTTATGCCATGTTCATGGACATAAGGACTTACTAAGACGTCCTGTACTCGACGACCACGTTTCGAGGGGCAAGGAAACAATGAGGCGTACCCTAGAAGTGGCGTGTGCTTTGTGTGTCATTTTCAATTATATTTGTCTTGTCATGTATTTGGTGAGCTACGCTTTGATTTTATTTGGGCATTCATTCTTTCATGTGATTATTAACAGTTAAAAGGTGCGGGAATTAAAAAAGCGGAAAATAAAGGTCCTACGCTATTACAAGGCGCGGGTCTACATCGCCAAATTAAACCAAGACCCGATTTGAATAAATAAAATGCGGAAAGTAAATATCCTAATTATCTATTACAAGGCTTCGGGGCAAATACATTATGTCCATAAAATAAAAATAAATGCGAAAAGAAATTAGAATCGAGTGCGAGGGCGTTGGACCCTTTAAAGGAATTAAATTGGAATTGAAAATTGATTTAATTATTAAATGAGAAAAAGAAACTTATTTTTTTATGTTTTTGGATTTATGAAATTAAAGAGAATTAATTGGAATTAAAAGTTAAATAAAACCCTAGTTCTAAATTGTTTTTAATTTGTTAAAGAAAATTGTTTAAGTTTAACCTAATTTAACCCTAATTAATTAATTACAAGTATTTACAAAAATAATTAATGGTTAATAATAATTATAATAAGAAAATAAAAATATTTATTTAAAAGAGGATAAAAATACTAATAACCTAATTTTTTTTATATTTTTTAGTCATTAAGAAAATACATTAAAGTTAAAAAACCTAAAATTAAAACTAAATTGATTATTAAATTTATTTACAAAATAAAATATTAGTGAATTAAATAAACATATTTTATTTTTGACTTTCTGATTTTTTTTGTATTTTTGTATTATTAAAATTAATTTAAGGAATTAAAAGAAAATAATTAAAACAAAATAAAAAAGGAAAAGAATAAAGGAAAGAAATACAAACAAAGGGGGTTTGTTGACCCTTTTTGGAGGTTAATTTGTAGTATTTTGGCCCATTTGAATGAGGCCTTTTTTGACTTTTCTGATTGCATGTGGACCCATTGACTGGCATGTATGATGAGCCCCTTTGGTGGCCTTCAGATTGGAATCTCCAGGCGCGTGGCAAGCCAGATGGTGAGGCTGTATGGTAGACCCTTGATGAAGCACTGCATAGAAGCATGTTAAAACACAATATATTGAATAAGTGGGGGACCTGGGAATCGAACCCAGGTCCCAACGTTTACCAAGTACATCCTTTGCCAAGTGAGTTGTGGAGCGCGCATTGTATTGTAATGGAAAATAAATAATATAAAAAAAAACCAAAATCAATGTTATGAAAATAAAAAAAGGCACTGGAATTCAAACCCTCCAGTCACATCTTGCCACACAGTCTTCTTCTTCATTTGTTCCTGTAACAAAAAGGATAGCGGGGGTTTTAAACCCCCCCAAAACACAGGCTTATGGATAATAGCGAATAGCTCATGTTTAATCATAAATTGAGCGTGAAGGTCTCATTGAATCAGGCTCCTTGTGACGAATTCAACCATGCTGATTTTGAGGTTCAATTTTTTCATATGTGAAAAGCCCTATTTCCAAGCTCCTGAAACCCTAGAAAATTTCAATGGCATATCTCTATATAGGCGTTGTTAGTTAAATTAAAGGTTGCCATTAGCCTCAGAACCTTCATATTAGTGTAAATCCATATTCAAAATGTATAAAAATGTATGTATATTGCAACACGATTATGAGAAAAGTTGGAGAAAGTGTGACTTCAATATACCAACTCCTTGCGCGTGGAGGGTTGATTTTGATTGGGAAAGCTTCCTGGCAATATCAGGAATGGATTGATATGGTTTTGAGGCTTTGAAACGTGCTCTATGTGTGTTTTCAGTTTTGAAATTTTTGAGAGAAAATGCAAAGTTGGTTTTGAGGTTGTAGTGCAGCTTAGGTCTTGTTCTTGTTTGTGATAGCTTCTATACATATTATGCAATGTGTTTGGATGAGAATTATGGCCAATAATGCTTGGCATTCATGCTTAAGATTTTCCATAAACCTCCATTAACAAACTTTCCATTTTTGAGCCAATTTTGAATTCTTGCTTGATTAGGCCTTTTGCACGAATTTGGAATATGTTTGATGGTGATTCAAAGCTAATCAAAACCAAATATGTCCCTTAATTAACCTTTTGGATTTTTATTTGATTTTAAAGGATTTAAAATGAATTAAATCCAATAAAATCAAATAAAAATGAAAAAAATTAATTTTAAAATTTGAAATAAAATGTGGGACACGTGGGAAGCATGGCCAAGCTGATTCAAATGGAAAAAGTGGGCCCCTTTTGTCGAAAAATGAAATTTCAAGGATAAATGATTTTGGCCATTTCACAAATATTTCCCAACTTCTCCAATGCATATCTTGCTCAATGTTTATGTTATGAACATGTTCTTGGACATTTTGGAAAGGTCTTGAAGTCCTCTAACCAATGTCTTTGGTCCCATGTCATTTTGATTTACCAATCTCAAGTTATGGTCTTTGACTTAAAGTCCCTTTTTGTTGACTTTTGAAAATGACCTATAATGTTGAAATTGATAACTTTTTGTGAGAGCATTTCTTGGAATTGGAGTGTGAAGATGAGTTGTAGGAAATGTCCTCCCCTTCAAAATGAGCATTGGATGGGATTTTTCTGATGAACCGTGAAAAAGTTATGCCTTGAACAAGTTACTGTTGACTTTTCAGCTGTCCAAAAATAGAAACTTTTGCATCTTGAGACTTTTTGAGCCATACTTTGAGAATCATGATCAAGCATTGATCAAATGATGTTTGTGGCTTCAAAATAAGATGTTGACAAATTTTTTTGACTTTTGACTGCCAAATGACCATTTTGCCCCTACAATTGACTGTTGAGCAATTAGGGTTTTTGACTGTGCAACTTGACCTTGTGAGCCTTGAAACTTGACATGTAGGTGCTTGACAATGGGTATGAGCATATGGGACTTGATTGATCCCTTGAAAACCTCAACTTCCTTGCAGGAACCAAAACCCTAATTTGACTGGCTTAGGAGGATGGTTGACTGTGTAGCCCTTGAGTAGACTTTGAGCCATTTGAGGTGATGCTTGGCAAAACCTTGAAGATTATGGGAGGGCAAATTTTGGGGTACAACAGTTGCCCCTGTTCAATCTTCTTAGACCTGAGGATGTAGATTGGCTTGTGTGCCTTTCGTGATCCGAGGGTGGAAGATGATTGAACACTAGAGTGCCCAGAAATTTGCACTCACATAGTAGAGTATCAGCAGTGTGATAGCGGGAATGGGCTTACAGATGCCATTTGGAGAGGTGGTGGATAATTGTGGAGATGGGCTTATAGATGCCATCTGGAGATGTCGATCGCGTAAGAGATTCCTTAGCGAGAACTTGCGTACCTGAGAAAGAAAGAAAATTACCTGGTCTGTTACAGGAGTTGACTTTCAAACTCTTCATGTAGACGTGCCCTGGCTGGATACAGGAATCGAATCTTTAAAATCTTCAGACGTGCCCTGGCAGGATGCAGGAATCGAGTTTGGTACTGTAGTCGTCAACAGATACACCCTGGCAAGATACAGGAATCGGATCTTCGAACTCTTCAGACGTGCCCTGGCAGGATACAGGAATCGAGTCTGGTACTGTAGTCGTCAACAGATACTCCCTGGAAAGATACAGGAATCGGATCTTCGAACTCTTCAGACGTGCCCTGGCAAGAAACAGGAATCGAGTCTGGTACTGTAGTCGTCAACAGATACACCCTGGCCTGATACAGGAATCGGATCTTCGAACTCTTCAGACGTGCCCTGGCAAGATACAGGAATCGAGTCTGGTACTGTAGTCGTCAACAGATACACCCTGGCAAGATACAGGAATCGGATCTTCGAACTCTTCAGACGTGCCCTGGCAGGTACAGGAATCGAGTCTGGAATTAGTCGGCAACAGATACACCCTGGCAAGATACAGGAATCAGATCTTTAGTTACGACCGTTGATAGTAATTATCTTTGTATTAACTTTTGTCCTGAAAAGACGAAACATTAGTTATGTGTGATGCCATGATGTATGACATGCGGGATGTTCTCAGAATAAGTGAGATTGTATGTTCATGATGCGTATACGCATGCTATAGTGTATGAAGATGTGATGTTTATGAATGCATATTTTCGTCTCAGGAAAATAAATCCTTGACGGATGCCGGGAAGTTGAATCCTGGGCTGATGTGGAAGAAAAGAGCTTCTTGTTTCCGCTGGGGATGATGGTTGCAAGAATACCGGTAGGAGAAGATGACTCCGTTGGGGAATAAACTTGGCGAATGGATTACTTTGCGGGGAGAAAATTATTCTAGCGATCTTGCTGGGGAACAATACTCTGTGGGAAGAGAGGTACTCTGTTGAGATGTTGGTAGTAACTTCGCTGGGGATACCGTTGTTATGTTGGAAGTTAATAGACTCCGCTGGGGATAAGAAGACTTCGCCGAGGACGATCTTTCCGTGGGTTTTGGCTGAGGATAACCCAGTTATATCCTAGTAGGGAAATAACCTTTGAATAAAGCCGGGGGACGCGTTCGTGCTCTGCGGGGGGAAGCTTCCAGAATCTACTGGGGATAAGCTTCCTGTTGGGGAGATGATTCAGCTTTCCTGGGGAAATCTTCAGACTAGACTCTCCTGGGGAAATTTTTTGAGATATATTGGGGAAGTGGCTCCGCTGAATGTCTGGTATACCGCCGGGGAACAGTCTTAGATCAAGACTGCCGGGGATGCTTGTTAGGAATGTTCGTATATTGTTGGGGAATGTTGAGATCTGCTGGAGGATACCCAACTTCCTTAAGACTGACAGGATAATTCTGCTTGGGGAGAGTGTATTGACTTGCTGGCTTACTCTCTGGGGAATTAAGATATCTTGGTTCTGTTCTTCAGCTGAACTTACCTTGGTACCTTGGTGGATATAGCAATTAGATCGCTTTAGACAACTCATTATTGCCCCTGTTTCTAATGTTACCTGTAATTAATCCTTTGTTTCGTATGCAAATATTTATGAGTTAGCAATTATTGTCAAATGCATATATCACAAATTGAACCTTGGACGTTCTTCACAAAACAAAACAGAAAAGGAAAAACAATTGGCAATTTCAACTGAAAAGTGATTTTTGTATTGATTTTTGAATTTGCCTGTAAATAGGCGTTTTATGTACAAGAGGCTGACGTCCTAGTAAGGGAACGCCGCCGAATAAAAGAGTTTATACAAATTTGTACAAAGAGAAAACAAAACAGCTATGTGAAAAGAACAATCCCACTGGGTTCCAACTCTGCTATCGTCTTTATATCTTCGAGCGTCTCATCACTTGATGACCTAGCTGAAGATGAATCTGATTGATCGATGCCGTCTGAACTTGGTGTTGATACCGGATTCTGGATGCAAAGTGATCCAATGAGACATAGTATTACGCTTTATCCCTAACTTTTTCCTGGACCGCCCTTTCGGGTTTTCAGTCTACCGGGATACCCATTTTTGCCCAAGCCGCCTTTTCAGGTTTTCGACTTGCCGGGTGTACAGATTTTTTATTATTTCATCCCTCATTTTGCCCGAACCCTTTTGGTTCGCCGGGAAGCCCTAATTTTTGCCTAGGTATGTCAACCTAGCGGGTCTTTTATCATGCGTAGTATCTTTTTACTATGTCTGCATTGGCGGGGTGAGGAAGGTTGTCACCGTCCATGGTAGTTAGAGTCATGGCTCCTCCTGAGAACACATGTTTAACCATAAATGGCCCTTCGTACGTAGGGGTCCATTTGCCCCTTGGATCACTCTGAGGAAGGATGATGCACTTGATTACCAGATCCCCAACTTGATACTCTTGTGGTCTGACCTTTTTGTTAAATGCCCTGATCATCCGCTTTTGATACGTTTGACCATGACAAATAGCAGTGAGTCTCTTTTCGTCGATCAGGTTTAATTGATCAAGTCGTGTCTGGATCCAATCATCTTCGCTCATATCTGCATCCTTCATTATTCGGAGAGAGGGTATTTGCACTTCGATCAGTAAGACTGCCTCCATACCGTAGACCAAGGAGAAAGGAGTTGCCCCGGTTGACGTCCTTGCTGAGGTACGGTACCCATGTAGAGCAAATGGTAACATCTCGTGCCAATCTTTATAGGTCACTGTCATCTTCTGTACAATCTTCTTAATGTTCTTATTTGCTGCTTCCACAGCCCCATTCATCTTCGGCCGGTAAGGAGAAGAGTTGTGGTGCTGTATCTTAAACTGCGCGTAGAGCTCAGTGATCATCTTGTTATTGAGATTGGTACCGTTGTCTGTAATGATCCTTTCTGGGACGCCGTACCGACAGATCAGGTTATGCCAAATGAACCGTGCCACAACATTCTTTGTTACTGTAGTGTAGGAAGCTGCTTCAACCCACTTTGTAAAGTAATCGATCGCTACCAGGATAAAGTGATGTCCGTTGGATGCCGTAGGTTTAATCTCGCCGATCATATCTATGCCCCACATTGCAAAAGGCCAAGGTGCAGTCAAGACGTTTAGAGGAACTGGAGGAACATGCACCTTATCAGCATAAATCTGGCACTTGTGACACGTCCGAGAATGTTGGTAACAATCAGCTTCCATTGTGGACCAGAAATATCCTGCCCGAAGGATTTTATTTGCCATGGTATGTCCACTGGAATGTGTTCCAAATGCACCTTCATGTAGCTCTGCCATGATCCTTTTTGATTCGGTCTTATCCACACAACGCAGTAAGGTCGAATCATGGTTTCGCTTGTACAGAATGCCATTGCTGAGGAAGAACTTTGCAGCGAACCTTCTCAGAAACTTCTTATCATTGACAGAGGCACCTTCAGGATACTCCTGAGCTTCCAAGTATCTCTTCACCTCATGGTACCAAGGTTTCTCAGTCACTACCTCAGCCTCAAGATCACAACAGTATGCCGGTTTGTCCAGTTTCCAGATGATGACCCGGGGAGCCTCATTGTCCCATTTGACTTTGAACATGGAAGACATCGTAGATAACGCGTCCGCCAACTGATTCTCCTCTCTTGGGAAATGTTCAAAGGTTATCTCTGTGAAGTGGGGGATCAATGTCAACACACATTCTCTGTAAGGAATAAGATTCGGATGTTTCGTATCCCACTCCCCTTTGATCTGATTGATCACGAGAGCGGAATCTCCGAAGACACTCAGAAACTTGACCCTTAGGTCGATCGCAACTTGAAGACCCATGATGCATGCCTCATACTCTGCCATGTTGTTGGTGCAGTTGAAACATAGCCGGGCAGTGAGTGGAGTATGAGTGCCTTGAGAGGATATGATCACAGCGCCGATACCGTTACCCAAAGCGTTGGATGCTCCGTCAAAGTGCATAGACCATCGGGATCCTTCCTCAGGTCCTTCATCCGGTCCAGGTACCTCACAATCAGTCACTATCATGATGCTCTCGTCAGGAAATTCAAAGTTCATTGACTGATAGTCGTCTACTGCCTGATGTGCCAAGTGATCTGCCAATACACTTCCTTTGATGGCTTTCTGAGTTGTGTACTGGATGTCGTATTCTGTCAAAATCATTTGCCATCTTGCTATTCTCCCAGACAGAGCAGGCTTTTCAAATATGTACTTTATTGGATCCATCTTTGAAATCAACAAAGTAGTGTGAGTCAGCATATACTGTCTCAGCCGGCGAGCAGCCCATACCAAAGCGCAGCAAGTTTTCTCGAGCAATGAGTATCGGGTCTCACAGTCGGTAAACTTTTTGCTAAGGTAATAAATGGCGTGCTCTTTTTGGCCAGACTCGTCATGCTGCCCCAGCACACACCCCATTGAGTTGTCAAGTACTGTCAGGTATAGTATCAGAGGTCTCCCTTCAACCAGTGGCATAAGAATGGGTGGTTCTTGGAGATACTCTTTGATTCTGTCAAAAGTAGCCTGACATTCATCATTCCAACGTACTACCTGATCTTTCTTCAGCAGCTTGAAGATTGGCTCACAGGTAGCGGTTAGGTGCGATATGAATCGAGCAATATAATTCAGGCGTCCTAAAAAGCCTCTGACCTCTTTCTCTGTCTTAGGAACTGGCATCTCTTGAATGGCTTTAACCTTGGAAGGGTCCACTTGAATACCCTTATCACTTATGACGAAGCCTAGCAACTTTCCAGATCTTACCCCGAAGGTGCACTTGTTCGGGTTCAACCTCAGCTTGTACAGTTTCAGACGGTCAAACAACTTCTGCAGATGGTCAAGGTGTTCCTCCTCAGTTTGGGACCTTGCAATCATGTCGTTGACATACACTTCAATCTCATGATGGATCATGTCATGAAATAAAGCAACCATGGCACGTTGGTAGGTTACCCCAGCATTCTTCAACCCGAATGGCATGACCTTGTAGCAGAAGGTGCCCCACTGAGTAACAAAGGTAGTCTTCTCCATTTCTTCAGGAGCCATCTTGATCTGATTATACCCTGAAAAACCATCCATGAAAGAAAACACCTTATGCTGAGCAGTATTGTCAACCAGGACATCAATGTGAGGTAGGGGGAAGTCATCCTTGGGGCTGGCCCTGTTCAGATCCCTGTAATCGACACACATTCTGACCTTACCGTCTTTCTTTGGTACCGGCACCACATTAGCAACCCACTGAGGGTAAGAAGTTACTGCAAGAAACCCGGCATCGAACTTTTTCATAACCTCAGCCTTGATCTTCTCAGACATCTCTGGACGCATACGGCGGACCTTTTGCTTAACCGGAGGGCAGTCTTCCTTAGTAGGCAAATGATGGACCACAATGTCGGTATCCAACCCAGGCATGTCTTCGTAGGACCAGGCAAAGATCTCCACATAATCATGCAACATCTGAATCAACCGTTGTTTCACGCTGAGCTCTAGGTTGGCACCAATCTTGACTTCCTTCCTATCTGTATCAGTACCCAGATTTATTGTTTCCACCGGCTCTTCATGTGGTTGAATTGCCCTCTCTTCCTGGAGTAACAGTCTTGCAAGTTCACCAGGCACTTCGCAATCATCTTCACCTTCGTCTTCGGCTAAGTTGATCGGATTTTCGAAGTTATAACTGGCAGTAGCAGAGTCGTTACCAGTGAGATCCAGAGTGGATTGAAACTTGTATGAGCTGAGTGTGTGTAAATACAACTATTTTGCAATATATATAAAGAAAGAAAGGGAGCGGAAGATTTGAAATGTGAAAAACGTCCAATGCTTTTATTCATGATATATGACAGTGACAAACAAAAGCCCTCATAAATAAGACCACGGTGCCCCGGGTAAGACACCGGGCTATACAGTTTCAAATTATTGTTTATTACAAATCCAAAACAAAGAAGTTCATTACTGGGTGACAAAAGTTATGGGTGTAAAGTCTTTTGCGGTCCAGTTGCTAGGTCCATCTTCGGTTGTCGGGTATATCCAGTTGTTGAACTCAGATTCTTCCACCTCGTCTTCATCCCCAACAGCATTCACTCCTGGATTGGTAATGAGCACAGGAGGTCTTCCAATCCTTGCCTTGCGCACAACCTTCTGAGCCTCTGCAGTGAAACCCAGCCCAAACTTGTTAGTCTTAGGAGTAAAATCAGGGAGCTTGCCCCAGTTTGCACATTCACCTCTTTCAATCACAGCCCGGGCGTCCTTTAAGGAGGCCATCTTCAAAGGAGAAACCTCTTCAACCACTGCTTCTGCTGCTGCCAATATTGGAGGTACCTCTTCGAAATGTTGAAAGGGGGTCTCAATGAACTCCCCATCCATTTCCACGTACCTGAAGGAGTTGAGGTGGCTGACCATGTATTCCTCTTCCCCTTGCACTGTTACAATCTTCCCCCTGACCGGGTACTTGAGCTTCTGATGCAACGTGGAGGTCACATCTCCAGCCTTGTGGATCCACGGGCGACCCAGCAAACAAGAATAGGATGGACGGATGTCCATCACATAGAATTTTGAATCAAAGACCTGTGACCCAACCCTGATTGGGATGTCAACCTCACCATGTACCATTCTTTTGGACCCGTCAAAGGCCCGGACAACAATGTTACTTGGTTTGAGCTCTAGACCCTCACAGTCCAGCCTGTCCAGAGCCTTCTTGGGTAGCACGTTTAGTGAAGAACCAGTGTCAACCAGCACGTGAGCAAGAGTAGTGCCCCTGCATTCAATGGAGACATGCAGGGCATCATTATGGTTATTCCCTTTGGCTGTCAGATCGGCATCAGAGAAACCCAGGCCATTATCAGCGGTTAAGTTGGCCACACAGTCGGTGAATTGATCAGCAGACGTCTCTTGGGGTACGTGAGCCGTCTTTAAGAAAGCAATCAGGGCCTTGGCATGGGCCTCTGAACACAGCAGCAGTGATAGCATGGAGATTTTGGAGGGGGTGTGCCCCAGCTGTTCGACAATGTTGAAATCACTTTTCTTTATTATTTTGAGGATCTCTTCCATCTCCTGTTTGGAAGCCTCAACAATGGTCTTTGGTGCCTCCGTCCGGGCAGGCACATCAGCAACAATCCCCTTGCCCCGAGCATCAGATGACTCGGCAGCAGGGGTGGAAACTTGGTCAGGGGGGGGAATAGGCACACTGGCAGGTGTGATGATCAAAGGCCTCTGAATTACCGGAGGAGCAATGTCTGGTGAGAACAATCTTCCACTACGAGTGACCTTAGCAGGCCCAGTGATGTTGGTGACACCAGTATCAGTGTTGAACTCTTGTTTCACTCCCAGAACATAAACATCTGCCCCATAGTGCCATGGGACAGCCTTATCAGACTTGTAGGGGATGGGCCCCAGAACAGTAATGGTGATGGGAGCAATCTTGTGAACAGGCAAAATTTGGACAGGCTTCTTTGAAGGAGCCTTGGAAGGGTTGTTGAAAATAGTAACAATTGAAACTTCTTCAACAGGGGCAGCAGGAACAACAGTCTTTTTGAACAAAATCTCTTTACTATCCATCAGGTTTTGGACGCCTGATTTCAGCAAAGAACAACCAGCAGGGGAATCAACACATAGAGGGCAACCTTTGCTACATCCCAAAAATAAACTGGCTAGCAACAGGTCCCTCTTGACAGTCAGCAGCGGAGTAGCAACATCATCCACAAAAGCTACATACAAATCCTCCTCAACAGCATTCACTCCATGCTGGGGCATGAGAGCGGTCACAACATTTGGCCTCTCGGGCGCCTCGAACTGTATCTCCTTGGCATCAATAAGGTCCTGAACCTTATTCCTCAGGGCCCAACAATCATCAGTGGAATGTCCCGGGCTATCAGAGTGATATGCGTAACGGGCGTTGGGGTTGTACTTGGGGGATGTAGTGTTCACAACCTTCGGGGCCTCTCTAACAGTCACCAAGTTGGTTGATAGTAGTTGCGGCAGGATCTGAGAGAGAGTCATGCTGAGCCGAGTATACTGCCGTTTGGGCTTCTCAGCCCTGGGTTGGTTGTACTGTTGTGGAGCAGTAGCAGGCTTAGAAATAACCACCGCGTTGACAGTTTGGCGGCGTTCAGGTTTGTCTTGCCTTCTTGGACCATACACAGCACTGGCCTCCTTCTTAAAGGGCTTCTTTTCAGCGTTGGAGGAGGTACCCTTCTGTATCTTCCCCGATTTTATACCAGCCTCGATCCTCTCACCAGTCAGGATCAGGTCAGTAAACCCAGCAGAGGAATTACCAATGAGATGGTTGAAGAATGGACCAGATAGGGTCCCCAAGAACATGTCCACCAGCTCCCGGTCCGTCAATGGTGGTTGCACCCTGCCAGCCAGATCTCTCCATTTCTGTGCGTACTCCTTAAAACCTTCACCCGATCCTAGCGACATACCCTGGAGTTGGGTACGCGTAGGAGCGAGGTCGGAATTATATTGATACTGCTTGTAAAAAGCAGTGGCCAGATCCTCCCAGTTACGAATGTTGGTTCCATCCAGCTGATAGAACCATTCGAGGTGAGTCCCTAAAAGACTCTCCTGGAAGAAGTGGATCCATAAGTTCTTGTCTGTTGTGTAAGGCTGGATCTTCCTTACATAAGAACGGAGGTTCATCTTAGGACAGGAAGCCCCGTCATACTTCACAAAGGCAGGCGCCTTGAACTTGTGTGGAATTACCACCCCAGAAGATAATCCCAAGTCTCCGAAATCCAGTCCAGGCACACGCTGAATCTCCATAGCATTTAATTTGTCCTCCAGCTGCTTGTACCGGTCCTCAGCAGGAGGGTACTGTTCGTCGTTGAAGTCTGTCTCAGTGTCAGAAACCACAGGACTAGGGACCTCCCTCCCTTGGTGACTACCTTCCCCTACAGATGGAGTAGTCCTCTCAGCTTCATTTTGCAAAGTGTTCCCGAGTCTGCGCCCAGTGTTGAATAGCACAGTCCTCTTCTTCTTCTTACTCTCCTTCAGGAGCATAGCCTTCAGCTCTTGTTGACCTTGAGCCAGACCCATGATCAGCTCTTGAAATTGTGCGTTCTGCGCCTGAAGGGCCTTGATAGACAGCTCGGTAGATGATTCAGGGTTCATGATGCTGAAATAAACAGCGAAGAACAGTAAGCAACCTGAAAAGAAAAGTACCTGCTATGCACATGATGAATGATATGTGTTTATGCAATGCATTCAAGGGTTCGAAAATTCAAATTTGTTGTAGACAAAAAGGAACACCCGTTATCATTAAGAAAATAACTGTTTGGTACATCAAAGCCTCATGGGCACATATTACAAAAAGACTCAATCCCAAAAGACACCACGCATCCTCTTTGGAGCTATGTAGGTGTTGAGATTCCCCTCCTCGTGCAGCAGGCGGGTGAGCTCCAAGACCTTCTTTTCACTAGCATGTAGACTGGTCTCAAGAGAATTCCGTTCTTCCTTAAGCTGGACCCAGCTCTTCTGCATTTCTTCCCAGGATGTGGGCATGTCAGGATGTTGAATGGTGTAGGACACCTCTCCTTCCAATATTGGCTCTTTGATCACAGGGAGAACATGAGGATAAGGCATCTCTAACTTCTGGGAGCGGGCGCGTACCCACTTGAGATAAGGCTCCAACGGGATGGAGTTCCTGTGCCCCAGTGTCTTGCTGTCTATCTTACTAGGCATCCTCCAAGCTCTGATAAATCTCTGGCGAAGTCCTTGTGCATCGTTGTCAAAGTCAAAAACTATGTCAGGAATTAACATGTCATGAGGGCCGTCCCTCCGAGCATAACCAAACTGTCTCCAAGCCAGGCATGGGTTGTAAGTAATACCTCCTCTGATTCCAAGTAAAGGAACATTAGGGTACTCCCCGCAACGATCAATGATAGTGACATCCTCTCTGGACCGAGAACACCAATGTATATCAGCATGTGTAAGAGTCATCAGTCTTTGTGACCATCTCAAACCCCACTCATTCTTCAAAACTGATTGTGGAAGGTGTGAAATAAACCACCTTCCCAGGAGAGGAGTGCAGCACATAAGGACACCTCTCTTTCTCATGGTTCGAGTGTAACATGAGTGAAGGATGTCCCCCAGCAACGTAGGTATAGGATTCGTGGACATGAAGATCTGGACAGCACTGATGTCTATAAGCTGATATGGATTAGGAAACAACACCAAACCATAGACAAGGAGGGCCACAACCTCTTCAAAAGCTTGTAGGTCAAGGGAGTTCCAACATTCCTGGGCCTTTTCAAACAGAAACCTGGCTAAGAACCCTTTGATACCACTTCTAGCTTCCCAATGTCCCTTGAGGTCAGATGGTTGTAGGTGTAAGGCTTTAGCAATCTCTTCAAGTTTGGGTTCCTTTTCCGTACCGTTGTAGGGTAGCTGATCAAGGATAGGGATCTTCAGAAGCCGGGAGAACTCTTCCAATGTAGGCACCAGTTGATAATCCAGGAAAGTGAAACAGTGATGCAGAGGATCAAAGAACTGGAACAAGACCTTTGTCATATCTTCCTCAATGTTGGTGTTGACCAAGCTGATGAGTCTTCCATGTCTCTCACTGAATGAAGAGCTCTCGGGAATCCTGGATATAAGCTCCTTAAGCTGAGGAGGGATCCTTACAAGGCTGATCTGAATTGTCTTTCTGCGAACAGTTTCCATGTCCTACAAAATAAGAACAAAGATGAAGGTTCGAACCCCTGAAATGGTTAGCCAATGCATATGATGTTGTATAATGTCATGATGCTATGATTAAACACACCACAAATATTTACAAAGGCAGACATGATAAGGCACACAAGTCACACCACAACCCTTAGAGTTTAGGCCTGCATGGGGTCTGGGTATTACCCTCTTCAAGTTGGTGGGCTCAACGTGTCCTATTAGAAGTAACCGGGTTCTAAGGGTCCCAATATCACTGGATTGCTTTCATTGTTCATCATTTCGATTTAGCCACTGAACTGGCGACCGAAATATTCTAGGAAAGCAACCCTCAATTGAGTGTAGTATCGAGTATCAACCAACCTGGGACTGCACCAAAGTCAGTTATCTCACTACCCTAAAGAGGCCAAGATAGTTCAATTAAGGTTCCTAAGGTCAGTTGATGCTTCATGACACCACATGGAGGCCCCGTACTCTCCTTGACTGAACTCAAGGGTTACCGGTACACACCAAAGTGCCACATCAACGTAGCAGACTGTTTCAACCATGTCGGTATACCCCGCACAGTTCCCTCACAGCCTTGTTACTACTTTCTAAGAAGGTATCCCCAGATCCGGATTAGGATCTATAGAACTCCCAAGACAGTCCCATAATTTAAAGCAAGCAAGTCAGAGCAATTGAAAACACAGTTATGAACTATCCTAAGGTACACCTCACTTTAAAAGAGTCCCCAGCAGAGTCGCCAGTTCTGTGATCGGTGGATCTGGAACTGACTGTTTAACGCTGGTTTCGCGAAATGTCGCGGAAGCAAGAGTCGCCACCGTCTTTTATTTTCTCCAACAAGGAAAGGACAAAAGCACAGAAAAATTCCTTATGAGATATGTTTCTCGGTTCGGGAGGTAGATTTATAGAAAGGGAAGGTGTTAGCACCCTTTCTATCCATGGTTATCCATGGGCTCTTAGATACTTGCTCATTGTGTTTTCAAAATGTTTGTTTGCTTTTCAAGATGAGTGGGTTTTGAAAAAGTTTCTTTGAAAGTTTCAGATCGACTCTTGTATCAGTCCTCAAGAGTGTTTGAAAAGTTATTTTTGAAAGCTCTTTGAAAAGTGTAGGTGTGAAAAGAAGTTTTTTGATTTGTTTTTGAATAGAGCAAGTATCTACGAGTCATCTACCTACCCTAAGGAATTAGTCTGTGTAAATGTCCTTAAGATAGTGCCATCCCACCATTGAGAGGTAGGTAGCACTACTGTTGGAGGTGTTCGGGTAAATTCGAGGGTTAGGGACAGTGTGGTCACCGGTCAATGGTAAGATACCTTAGAAACTACCCTTATGCCATTGATCTTTTTATTCCGAGGCGACCGTTCCGAGGCTACTTATTCGAGGCAACTAGATCAATGGAACATAAGGACTCACTAAGACGTCCTATACTCGACGACCACATTTCGAGGGGCAAGGCAACAGTGTGATCACCAGAGCAACATTAGGACACCTTAGAAGCTACCCTTATGCCATGTTCATGGACATAAGGACTTACTAAGACGTCCTGTACTCGACGACCACGTTTCGAGGGGCAAGGCAACAGTGAGGCGTACCCTAGAAGTGGCGTGTGCTTTATGTGTCATTTTCAATTATATTTGTCTTGTCATGTATTTGGTGAGCTACGCTTTGATTTTATTTGGGCATTCATTCTTTCATGTGATTATTAACAGTTAAAAGGTGCGGGAATTAAAAAAGCGGAAAATAAAGGTCCTACGCTATTACAAGGCGCGGGTCTACATCGCCAAATTAAACCAAGACCCGATTTGAATAAATAAAATGCGGAAAGTAAATATCCTAATTATCTATTACAAGGCTTCGGGGCAAATACATTATGTCCATAAAATAAAAATAAATGCGAAAAGAAATTAGAATCGAGTGCGAGGGCGTTGGACCCTTTAAAGGAATTAAATTGGAATTGAAAATTGATTTAATTATTAAATGAGAAAAAGAAACATATTTTTTTATGTTTTTGGATTTATGAAATTAAAGAGAATTAATTGGAATTAAAATTTAAATAAAACCCTAGTTCTAAATTATTTTTAATTTGTTAAAGAAAATTGTTTAAGTTTAACCTAATTTAACCCTAATTAATTAATTACAAGTATTTACAAAAATAATTAATGGTTAATAATAATTATAATAAGAAAATAAAAATATTTATTTAAAAGAGGATAAAAATACTAATAACCTAATTTGTTTTATATTTTTTAGTCATTAAGAAAATACATTAAAGTTAAAAAACCTAAAATTAAAACTAAATTGATTATTAAATTTATTTACAAAATAAAATATTAGTGAATTAAATAAACATATTTTATTTTTGACTTTCTGATTTTTTTTGTATTTTTGTATTATTAAAATTAATTTAAGGAATTAAAAGAAAATAATTAAAACAAAATAAAAAAAGGAAAAGAATAAAGGAAAGAAATACAAACAAAGGGGGTTTGTTGACCCTTTTTGGAGGTTAATTTGCAGTATTTTGGCCCATTTGAATGAGGCGTTTTTTGACTTTTCTGATTGCATGTGGACCCATTGACTGGCATGTATGATGAGCCCCTTTGGTGGCCTTCAGATTGAAATCTCCAGGCGCGTGGCAAGCCAGATGGTGAGGCTGTATGGTAGACCCTTGATGAAGCACTGCATAGAAGCATGTTAAAACACAATATATTGAATAAGTGGTGGACCTGGGAATCGAACCCAGGTCCCAACGTTTACCAAGTACATCCTTTGCCAAGTGAGCTGTGGAGCGCGCGTTGTATTGTAATGGAAAATAAATAATATAAAACAAAACCAAAATCAATGTTATGAAAATAAAAAAAGGCGCTGGAATTCAAACCCTCCAGTCACATCTTGCCACGCAGTCTTCTTCTTCATTTGTTCCTGTAACAAAAAGGATAGCGGGGGTTTTAAACCCCCCCAAAACACAGGCTTATGGATAATAGCCAATAGCTCATGTTTAATCATAAATTGAGCGCGAAGGTCTCATTGAATCAGGCTCCTTGTGACGAATTCAACCATGCTGATTTTGAGGTTCAATTTTTTCATATGTGAAAAGCCCTATTTCCAAGCTCCTGAAACCCTAGAAAATTTCAATGGCATATCTCTATATAGGCGTTGTTAGTTAAATTAAAGGTTGCCATTAGCCTCAGAACCTTCATATTAGTGTAAATCCATATTCAAAATGTATAAAAAATGTATGTATATTGCAACACGATTATGAGAAAAGTTGGAGAAAGTGTGACTTCAATATACCAACTCCTTGCGCGTAGAGGGTTGATTTTGATTGGGAAAGCTTCCTGGCAATATCAGGAATGGATTGAGATGGTTTTGAGGCTTTGAAACGTGCTCTATGTGTGTTTTCAGTTTTGAAATTTTTGAGAGAAAATGCAAAGTTGGTTTTGAGGTTGTAGCGCAGCTTAGGTCTTGTTCTTGTTTGTGATAGCTTCTATACATATTATGCAATGTGTTTGGATGAGAATTATGGCCAATAATGCTTGGCATTCATGCTTAAGATTTTCCATAAACCTCCATTAACAAACTTTCCATTTTTGAGCCAATTTTGAATTCTTGCTTGATTAGGCCTTTTGCACGAATTTGGAATATGTTTGATGGTGATTCAAAGCTAATCAAAACCAAATATGTCCCTTAATTAACCTTTTGGAATTTTATTTGATTTTAAAGGATTTAAAATGAATTAAATCCAATAAAATCAAATAAAAATGAAAAAATTAATTTTAAAATTTGAAATAAAATGTGGGACACGTGGGAATCATGGCCAAGCTGATTCAAATGGAAAAAGTGGGCCCCTTTTGTCAAAAAATGAAATTTCAAGGATAAATGATTTTGGCCATTTCACAAATATTTCCCAACTTCTCCAATGCATATCTTGCTCAATTTTTAAGTTATGAACATGTTCTTGGACATTTTGGAAAGGTCTTGAAGTCCTCTAACTAATGTATTTGGTCCCATGTCATTTTGATTTACCAATATCAAGTTATGGTCTTTGACTTAAAGTCCCTTTTTGTTGACTTTTGAAAATGACCTATAATGTTGAAATTGATAACTTTTTGTGAGAGCATTTCTTGGACTTGGAGTGTGAAGATGAGTTGTAGGAAATGTCCTCCCCTTCAAAATGAGAATTGGATGGGATTTTTCTGATGAACCATGAAAAAGTTATGCCTTGGTCAAGTTACTGTTGACTTTTCAACTGTCCAAAAATAGAAACTTTTGCATCTTGAGACTTTTTGAGCCATACTTTGAGAATCATGATCAAGCATTGATCAAATGATGTTTGTGGCTTCAAAATAAGATGTTGACCAAAAATTTTGACTTTTGACTGCCAAATGACCATTTTGCCCCTACAATTGACTGTTGAGCAATTAGGGTTTTTGACTGTGCAACTTGACCTTGTGAGCCTTGAAACTTGACACGTAGGTGCTTGACAATGGGTATGAGCATATGGGACTTGATTGAGCCCTTGAAAACCTCAACTTCCTTGCAGGAACCAAAACCCTAATTTGACTGGCTTAGGAGGATGGTTGACTGTGTAGCCCTTGAGTAGACTTTGAGCCATTTGAGGTGATGCTTGGCAAAACCTTGAAGATTATGGGAGGGAAAATTTTGGGGTACAACAGTTGCCCCTGTTCAATCTTCTTAGACCTGAGGATGTAGATTGGCTTGTGTGCCTTTCGTGATCCGAGGGTGGAAGATGATTGAACACTAGAGTGCCCATAAATTTGCACTCACATAGTAGAGTATCAGCAGTGTGATAGCGGGAATGGGCTTACAGATGCCATTTGGAGAGGTGGTGGATAATTGTGGAGATGGGCTTATAGATGCCATCTGGAGATGTCGATCGCGTAAGAGATTCCTTAGCGAGAACTTGCGTACCTGAGAAAGAAAGAAAATTACCTAGTCTGTTACAGGAGTTGACTTTCAAACTCTTCATGTAGACGTGCCCTGGCTGGATACAGGAATCGAATCTTTAAAATCTTCAGACGTGCCCTGGCAGGATGCAGGAATCGAGTCTGGTACTGTAGTCGTCAACAGATACACCCTGGCAAGATACAGGAATCGGATCTTCGAACTCTTCAGACGTGCCCTGGCAGGATACAGGAATCGAGTCTGGTACTGTAGTCGTCAACAGATACTCCCTGGCAAGATACAGGAATCGGATCTTCGAACTCTTCAGACGTGCCCTGGCAAGAAACAGGAATCGAGTCTGGTACTGTAGTCATCAACAGATACACCCTGGCCTGATACAGGAATCAGAACTTCGAACTCTTCAGACGTTCCCTGGCAAGATACAGGAATCGAGTCTGGTACTGTAGTCGTCAACAGATACACCCTGGCAAGATACAGGAATCGGATCTTCGAACTCTTCAGACGTGCCCTGGCAGGATACAGGAATCGAGTCTGGAATTAGTCGGCAACAGATACACCCTGGCAAGATACAGGAATCGGATCTTTAGTTGCGATCGTTGATAGTAATTATCTTTGTATTAACTTTTGTCCTGAAAAGACGAAACATTAGTTATGTGTGATGCCATGATGTATGACATGCGGGATGTTCTCAGAATAAGTGAGATTGTATGTTCATGATGCGTATACGCATGCTATAGTGTATGAAGATGTGATGTTTATGAATGCATGTTTTCGTCTCAGGAAAATAAATCTTTGACGGATGCCGGGAAGTTGAATCCTGGGCTGATGTGGAAGAAAAGAGCTTCTTGTTTCCGCTGGGGATGATGGTTGCAAGAATACCGGTATGAGAAGATGACTCCGTTGGGGAATAAACTTGGCGAATGGATTACTTTGCGGGGAGAAAATTATTCTAGTGATCTTGCTGGGGAACAATACTCTGTGGGAAGAGAGGTACTCTGTTGAGATATTGGTAGTAACTTCGCTGGGGATACCGTTGTTATGTTGGAAGTTAATAGACTCCGCTGGGGATAAGAAGACTTCGCCGAGGACGATCTTTCCGTGGCTTTTGGCTGAGGATAACCCAGATATATCCTGGTAGGGAAATAACCTTTGAATAAAGCCGGGGGACGCGTTCGTGCTCTGCGGGGGGGGGGGGGGGGGGGGGGGGGGAAGCTTCCAGAATCTACTGGGGATAAGCTTCCTGTTGGGGAGATGATTCAGCTTTCCTGGGGAAATCTTCAGACTAGACTCTCCTGGGGAAATTTTTTGAGATATATTGGGGAAGTGGCTCCGCTGAATGTCTGGTATACCGCCGGGGAACAGTCTTAGATCAAGACTGCCGGGGATGCTTGTTAGGAATGTTCGTATATTGTTGGGGAATGTTGAGATCTGCTGGAGGATACCCAACTTCCTTAAGACTGACAGGATAATTCTGCTTGGGGAGAGTGTATTGACTTGTGTTGTACCCCAAATTTTGACCTAAGATACCATCTCCCATCTGCATCATTGCATTACAAGTGTTTTGATCTATTGATTTTAAAAATTCATAACTTTTTTCAGGCCGAGAGCTATTTATTTTGAACACTAAATTATTTAATCGATTCATGCTGAAACCATGTTTATTAATTATTTATTATCTTAAATTTAAATAATTGAAATTTGTTTTCAATTATTATATAATTTAAAGATGTATAGATAATAAAATAAATATTAGAAAGAGGCGTATTAATCGTGCAGACAGTATTTATTTATTATTCACTATCTTAAATTTAAATAACTGGAATTTATTCTCAGTTATTACATAATTTAAAGATTTATGAATAATATAATAAATATTCGAAAAAAGTTCATTAATTGGTCAATAATGATTATTTAATTATTTATCATTCTAAGTTAAAATAATTGAAATTCTATTTTAATTATTATAATTTAGAAAATTATGAATAATGAATTAAATAATTGAAACTATTAATTGATCAATGATATTATTTATTTATTTATTTATTATTCTGAATTTAGGTAATTGAGATTCATTTTCAATTATTATACAATTTAAAGAATTGTAAATGATAAAATAAATAATTAGAGAGAAGGAGGAAATTAATTGGCAAATATTGGAATTTTATTCATTTTCTTCTAATTGTACAATTATTGTGTAAATATTGTATTTATTACAACAAATTTACAATAATAATTCTACAAAGTTAAAATGAAATAAAAATTAATCTAATGTTTCCTAATTCTAAATCTTCTATCCAATGCCTTTTTGTCTGCTCACTTGATTTTACCTGCAAAACGATTAAAAGAAATTAGAATTGAACAAATAATTAAAAGCAAAAAATTATTTAATGTTCATCATTAAAAGCAACGGTTCGAATCAGTTTACACTTTTTTGCAAATCACGGGATTTCTCCCGGTTCACAAAAAAGGGAGGAATTTTTTATTTCATAAATGAATGCACAATTATGAAACATGCACAAAATTCATTTCATTTTAAAACTGCATAGTTAAAAAATCCATTGCATTTTTCAAAGTCCCATGCATATTTCAAATATACACAGCATATGCAAGCACCAACATTCCAACGTAAACCTACATGCAGCCACATAGTAGAAGCCAAAACAATAGGCTCTACTGTTGCATTGGAAGTCAAAGAAAGATGCAGTTCAAAACCATTATGCAAGCAATAATATTTCCTCATTCATCATATTCCAGCTCTGTTACAATTTCAGAAAAATAGTACACATCATTTTATGTATCAATGTACTTGAGAGAGAGATGAGAGAAAGAAAATTGGTTTTTGCAGGTTTTGGTTTAGGCAGGAAGAGATACAAGACAAACTGCAGTAACACAGTCAGTAGGAAGTAAAAACATGAAATAGGAATAGAGACAAACCATATGGAGCAGTAAGGGTGCAGAAGTAAAGAAATATTAAAAATATACCAAGTCCTCAATGTAAACCTGAAGGAAGAGAAAACTATTATAACATAATAAAATCACTACACCATATCTATCAACCTCCAAGCAATAAGCAAAAAAAAGATCAAAAAGCAAAAGCTTTTTTTTTCCTCAAGCCCTCCTAAACTGTTACTGCATAAACCTGCAATCTGCATAGAACCGTTGTAGAACCAAAACCACAACATGGCCTAAACCATTCAACTACATCATCCAAAACCTCAACCATTTGATACACCAAAAAACCATAGCCTACTGTCAAACGCCAAACCCACATAAATCAAACAATATGGCCTAAACCTCAGAAAACCTGATTGAGCCATCAAAGCCAATATCACCATTTCAAAACCAACAAAGGATAAATCATTGAAACCACAAACATATGTCATAAACCATAAACCTACTGCATTACCAGAACCATAACCATGTCAAAACCTGTCATGGCCTAAAACCAGTAAAAAAACCAGTAAATTCAAGGCCAAACCCACAAAAAGCCTCAGACGCATGTCATCATAGGCATCAAGGCAACATTAAAGCAACAATAGCATACTACAGAAGAAGAAGAAAAGAGGCTAATCAAAACAAATGTCCCAACAGTAGCATGTTCAAGGCAACACAGTAAAACACATAAAGGCTACCAAGAAAAAGCATCATTCGAAGGCAACTCACTCAAGTGTCAAAGCCCTCAGACAGTGTCATCACCGGGCAAAGGCAATCGAAAGCAAAAGCATACAGAAGTCTAGGAGAAGAAGAAGAAAAAGTGTAACAAGAATTCTCAAACCAGTAATCAGAAGCAAAACATCACGTCGTCTCCTCGCCGTCCCGGCCTCCATAGCGCCACAACCTCCCTCCTCCGTCTCCGAAGGTAACTCCCCTCTTTCACTTTCTCTCAAAAAATACCTCCAATAATCATGTAAAAAGACGAAATCAGAATCAAATGGACTAACAATCAACACATGAAAAAATTGTAATAACCTTAACGAATAAAGATGAAATCGTACCGTGTTTCCGTCGCCCTAAGTCTTCTTGTTGGAGGGAAGAGAGATGTTGAGACGCTGGTGGCCGTGGCAAGAGACTCAGAGGCAAGTCAGAAGCAAGCAGCGCGAAGAGGACGAATGAGAGATGAGTGCTGTTTTCTGTCCCAAGAACCCTAATCCCATTCTCAGTCAGCTAAACAAACAAGTTTACCCTAAAACGAAATTATTGAAACACGTTGCGCCTTACCCGTTTCTGTCTAAAGCCCCACGAATTCCACAAAAACACCCCCCTGTTTTAGTTTTGTTTAGGCCTTCTTGACATCTTTGGGCCCATACATTATCAACTCACCCTTTTTATTTTTCTTGATACCTCTTTATTGTATTTATTTTGCTTTCTTTAAGCCCTTTTTTTTTAGAGTTTTATTAATATTAATTAGACTTGATTAATAAAAGGTATATTTTGATTAAAACATTTTAATAATCGATCAATTTTATTAGTTTAATTTTTAGGTTTTAATTGGATCATGTTAGTTTTTTAATTAGACTTAAGTTAGAAGTTTTTTTAGTTTTAATTTAGTTTAAAAATCATTCAACAACACTTGGAAATAATATTTTTATATTAGTATAATATATAAAAAAAATCAAACATAGAACTCTAAAAATATAAAAAAATAGAAACATAAAAAATAATAAAAACATTTTATTATTTCTCTTGCGTTATATCTATTAAACAAGAATCTAAAATGCATGTTCACGCATTTACCCTTCTATTCAATCGTTGTATATCATCATCTGCATAATATTCTGTCATTTACTCGTTTATTTCGTTTATGTTTAAATCCAAGGGAAAAACGATAAATTTGTTGACTTCATGTCCTCAAGTCTAAATTGCACGAACTTTCGCATTTCATTAAAACTTAGGATAATTTTTCCTCAAATATTCAATCTTTTTCGAAACTTATGCCCTTTAAGCAAAAACTTCGACGTTAGGTCGTCGTATCTTCAAAAAAACCGTCCGTACCCCTTTTCGGCCAAAATGATTTATTTTTAATCAAACGATCAATTTTTACATAAACAGATATTTCAAAAGGTTCCTATAGAGTACTATAGATACATTGGGTGCTAATACCTTCCCATTGTATAACCAACCCCCGAACCATAAGATCTCTTTTCAAAAAAATGCCTTGTATTTTCATTACTTTTAAAAAGTATTATTTACATTGCATATTTAGGGTTTTATTTCGCTCTTTTCCCTTTTCCTTTGGAAACAATAAAGCACGGTGGCGACTCTTGCTTTTGTGAGACGAATTAATCAATAATTCGATCTCCGATTTACCCCGCTACATTTTTTATCGCTATAGAATTGGCGACTCTGCTGGGGACAGATTGACCTCTTGCTGGTCCATCCCTAAGTGGGTTAAGCCTAATTTGTCTTATCTGTTTTACTATTATTTGATTTGCTTGATTATATGTTTAAATTGGGGTGTTTGGGTTTTTGCAAAGGACGAATCCTATACCCGGATTAAGTAATACTTAAGGAATAGGACGGGCGGTATAGTCATGTTAACTTTGAGGGAGTAATCCCGAAGAAGGAGGCATGAGATCCCCCACTCAATGGAAGGCCCTCTTGAACTTAATATTTGTTTACCGAGTAATCGGGAAGACATTATTATTTTCGACCTAGGAGCCCGAGAAGTTGAGGACCGTAGAACACTAACCCATCTTGGCCTTTTTAGGTGTAGCGCGGAGACTATAACGGAGTAATTCGGAAGTAGTTGTTACGCGATGCTACGCTCGGACGAGTTTCTCTTGAGAATATTGCTAATTATTGAGTAATCAAGACGTTGGTAATATCCGAAGGAGGAATGTAGACTCTGGGAACTCTTAGAACCTTGTCTTACAGGTGTGATTGAACCGTTAGTACATACCTTTGGGTGGGCTTTACCCTCGACTCCATGCTGAACGTTGAACCCTTCAACCTCATGTTTGCAAGCTTGTGTGTGACTGTTGCATTATCATTCATTCATGCACTCATTGGCATCTTTGTAAAAAAAAACTTGTTTTTCAAGGAACTTCAGAATGATTTTTGCAGACATCTCAGGTTATTATGGAACTTGGAAGGAGAAATACTCGAAGCTTTAGTTTCAAGGAGCCCGAGATTGAAGAACTGAAGAGTTTGATTCCGAAGATCGAGAGTCCGACGGATTTTCAGAAGAAATATGGGTCCATCGTACCGCTCATGAAGCGCAAGATGAAGAAAGGCATCCTCAACACGTTGGTTCAATTCTATGATCCCGTGTACCGATGTTTCACCTTTCCGGATTATCAGTTGATGCCCACTTTAGAGGAGTACTCCTATATTCTTGGTTTACCGATCACCGACCGTGTTCCTTTTTCTGGATTAGAAGAGGAGCCCAAATCTCACGAGATAGCAACCATCACCCACTTAAAGAAGTCAGAGGTAGAGGAGAACATGACTACAAAAGGGGGAATCCGGGGTTTGCCGGTGCAGTTTTTGTTGAAGAAAGCTCGTCATTTTGCTGAGACAAAGGATACTGTTGCCTTCGAAGACGTATTTGCTTTACTCGCATATGGTCTATTCTTATTCCCTAACATTGATAAGTTTGTGGATATCAACGCCATCAGAATTTTCCTGATTGGAAATCCGGGTCCCTACGCTGCTAGGAGATACTTACTACTCCATCCATCTTCGAAACTCTCATCAAGGAGGGATGATTATTTGTTGTGTACCGTTGCTGTATCAGTGGTACGTCTCGCATCTACCTGGGTCTGATGCTTTCTGGGATCTCGAGAAGGAACCGCGTTGGGCGCCAAAGATTATGGCTCTCACTCATTTCGACATTGACTGGTATAATCGAGTTTACCACGACGTGGAGATCGTTGATAGCTGTGGTGCTTTTCCTAACGTACCTCTTCTCGGTACGAGAGGTGGAATCAATTATAACCCTGTTCTCGCATCCGTCAATTCGGGTACCCGATGAGAGATAAACCAAACAACATCCATGTGAGTGGTTTCTTTCTTCAGGAAGGACATGATCATCAGGCTGCTAAGAGGGAGATCGAAGGAGCTTGGCGCCACATCCATAGAAAAGGGAGAGATATGTTAGGACATAGAGGTGCTGTTTCTTTGGAGCCTTACCTACAATGGGTTCGTGCTAGGGCTTGTGTTCTCAAGATGCCCTATAAACTTGAGAAGCCTTTATTCCCTGCCATTGCACCATCATCTGTTGCTATCCCTACCGCGGATATAGGAGAATACCAAGGAAATCTGGCTAGGATGAAGTCCGAGAGGGATGCTTGGAAAGAAAAGTACCATATGTCTGAATATGAGAATCGAGTCCTGACTCGACAATTAAAGGAAAAGGAGGAGTTGTTGTTTATTCAAGACGGCCGGTTCATTGATCACGATGAGAAGCTTCGTCAGAAGGATGCCTTGCTGAAGAAGTATGCTAGTGAAAGGAAGAGAAAGAAGGAAGGTTCGGTAAGCGTGGCTCTCGTTCCTAATTCGCAGAAGGAAGTCATTGATAGACTGGTAGCTGAGAAGAAAGAGATGGAATATTTTTATGAAGAGAAGATCAAGAAGCTCCAGTTACAGTTGGTGTTTGGACCTTCATCTGAGGATTCCAAGTGATCTTTAGCTTTTAGTTTGTTTTATTGATGTCATTTTGTAAAACTATGTAAAAGGGCTTCATGCTCCGAAGTTGTAATTTCTTGTTTTATTATGGGCTTCATGCTCCAAAGTTGTAATTTATTGCTTTATTTTAGATTTCATGTTTTAAAATTGTAATTTATCACTTTATTATGGATTTCATGTTTCGAAGTTATAATTTATTGCTTTCATTATTGGATTTGTTATCCCAAAGTTGTAATTTACTGTTTTGATATTCCAAATTGTAAGTTGTAATTTATCGCTTTCGATTAATGGATTGAGTTTTTGTTGTTCCAAATTCCTTTACCATTGATGTATGCAAAATTATTAAAGTTCCTTGAAAAACTTTTAAAATGAATCATCATTTGCATCGCACATCATGCATCATTCCACATTCCACTTCACATGTTTTAGAGTCTTATCCTTGTTCTTTTTCCACTCCCGAAGGTTGTCAAGCTGTCTCACCGATACGACACTCGGGCCAATCGTCAGAGGAAAATGGAGGATTTGGAACAGGAAAATCATGAGCTTCGTGGGGAAGTTGCTACACTTCGTATCGAGATGGAAAAGTTAACTGCGTTAGTGGAAAGTTTGGTGGCTGTTCAGAATCAGCCATCGACTACAGCTGCCGAGATTCAGACTTCAACTCCAGTGGTTTCCGAGATTGTCACCGTTCCTGCCTCCGTGACTCAAATCAACTCTCCGCTTCAACATCAGATGCCGAAAGGTTTTCCGTGGGGAATGCCTTACAACTTTGTGCCAGAGGGGTATCAGCCTGCCGTACAACCTTTGTTTCAACCTGCTTTGTCTCTTCCTCAACCAGAGACAACTGCCATACCGCCAGTAATTCCGTCTGTAACACCTTTTCCGCAACCGATTATGACAATCGTTGCTCCTGTGGTCCACTCCGTGCCATACTTGAATGAACCTACTTACCCTGCCGAGCCTGCTGAAAGTTTGGGTCTCTTTGATAGAATGGAAGAGTTTCAGGATCAGTTCCAGGAAATGCAGAAGGAGCTTAGAGCATTGAAGGGGAAGGATTTGTTTGGGAAAAACACGCATGACCTTTGTTTAGTTCCGAATGTCAAGATTCCAGCAAAATTCAAAGTGCCAGACTTTGAGAGATATAAAGGTGATTCGTGTCCTAGAAGTCATTTGACAATGTACGTGAGAAAGATGTCTACGTATTCCGATGATCATGACTTGTTGATTCATTATTTTCAAGACAGTTTGACGGGTGCTGCTCTAAAGTGGTATATGGGTTTAGACAGTATTCGGATCCGTAACTTCAACGATCTTAGTGAAGCCTTTGTCCATCAGTACAAGTATAACGTTGACATGGCGCCGGACCGGGATCAACTCCAGGCGATTTCGCAGAGAGACCGGGAATCTTTTAAGGAGTACGCCCAGAGGTGGCGTGAAATTGCTGCTCAAATCTATCCACCTCTTGAGGAGAAGGAGATGACGAAGATATTTTTGAAGACTTTAGGTTCCTTTTACTATGAAAGAATGATAGCCAGCGCACCCAGTGACTTCACCGAAATGGTAAGCATGGGCATGCGGTTAGAGGAAGGGATTCGTGAAGGGCGTTTGGTTAAAGAAGGAAGTCCGTCTAGCAGTACTAAGAAGTTTGGAAATGTTTTTTCGAAAAGAAAAGAGCAGGATTTCAGTGCTTTGTTCCCTGGTAGACCTAGGAGAGGTTACTCTCATGTTGCGGCAGTCACTCCGGCTGTCCGCCCAACTTTGATGACCCCAGCTCATCAAACTCCACCAACTCAACAACGCCATTTCAGCAGCAGCCTCGACAACAGGCTTATCCCTTCAACAATCAGAACCGTTCACCCAGAAAACCGCAGTTCGATGCCATTCCTATGACTTATACTGAATTATTCTCTGCTCTTATCAGAAAGAATCTCATCACGACAAAGCCTCCTCCTGTCGCACCGAACAGTACTTCTCCGTGGTACAAGGCGGATCAGTTTTGTGAATATCATCAAGGGTCGCCAGGGCACAACCTTGAGAATTTCTTTGCTCTGAAGGCGGACGTACAGAGATTGATTAAGAATGGTATCTTGTCTTTCAAGGATGTTAATCCAAATGTTAGAGATAATCCTTTGCCTCGACATGGGGAAGCTTCAGTGAATATGGTGGAAGGTTGTCCGGGGAAGTTCCCAGTTTTTCAAGTTGAACATATAAGAGAGTCGTTGATCAGGTTACATCAGAGTTTGAGAAGACTTGCCTTTGTTAGGCACCAGCATTATTATGATGTTTGTGAATTTTGTTCAAGAGAGGATGATTGTCCTATTGTGAAGGAGGATATTCAGAAGTTGCTAGATCAGAGAGTTATCACTATTACCTATGACCGAAATCCGGAGGATGGAGTGAATGTTATCATACCACAATTCAATTTGCCTGAATCAGTAGAGATTTCTTATGACAGTCAGACTGCACCTGTTGATCCTTTGATTATTTACCCACCTGGCCCTGTGCCTTACAGCTCAGACCAAGCTGTACCGTATAAGTATAATGCCACAATGATTGAGAATGGGGTAGAAGTCCCTATACCAACGAGACCGTCTTTTGTTAACATTGCTGATGTGAGTAGAGTTACGAGAAGTGGACGTGTTTTTGCAGCAGTACCTTTGAAGAGACCAGAAGTTCAAGTTAGGAGGCCCATACCGGCGGAGATTCCAGTAAGAAATGTTGAACCAAGGGTTGAGATAGGCCGATCCAGTGAACCTATCCCTCACCCTGAGGATGATGAGATCCTGAAGCTTATCAAGAGAAGTGAATATAAGATCGTGGACCAACTTTTGCAAACACCTTCCAAGATTTCCTTGCTTGCCTTATTGAGAGATTCTGGTGCGCATAGGGAAGCCTTGATGAAGGTCTTGGACCAGGCGTTCGTGGATCATGATGTGACGGTTGACCAGTTCGATGGAATTGTGGGAAATATAACTTCGTGTAACAATCTTGGTTTCAGTGATGAAGAACTCCCGGAGGAGGGGAGAAACCATAATATGGCTTTGCACATCTCAGTAAGTTGTGGAAATGATACCCTATCAAGTATGTTGGTGGATACAGGTTCGTCGTTGAATGTGATGCCCAAGACTACATTATCTCGGCTTTCATATCCAGGTGCTCCTATGAGGCCCAGTGGAGTAATTGTTAAAGCGTTTGATGGTTCTAGGAAGACAGTCATTGGTGAAGTGGATCTTCCTATAGTGATTGGTCCCCATACTTTTCAAATCACTTTCCAAGTGATGGACATTCGTGCTTCCTACAGTTGTTTATTGGGTCGTCCCTGGATCCATGATGCCGGGGCAGTCACCTCTACGCTTAATCAGAGACTAAAGTTTGTAAGGCATGGGAAGATAGTGATGATTGGTGGAGAGCAAGCTATGGTGGTAAGCCATTTATCATCATTCTCTTTTATTGATGCGGACGAGGACGTTGGAACCCAGTTCCAAGGTCTTTCTGTTGCTAAGAATACAGTGAAGAAGCAAGGGGCATCCATCTCTTCTTTTGAGGATGCGCGGCGAGTGGTGGAGAGTGGTTCGGCCGAAGGATGGGGCCAGGTGTTGACGTTACCTGAGAACAAGTCTGGGGAAGGTCTGGGTTTTCATCCAGTGTCTGCAAGAGTCAAGAAAGAGGTAGTTGTTCGTCCGATTCAAGAGGTTTTCCGAAGTGCAGGGTTTGTACATCCTGAGGTTGATGCTATCATAGATGATGATTCCGAGGAAGATTTGCCCGTTTTTGTGACGCCTGGATTGGCTTGCCAAAACTAGATAGCTGTTGATGTTCCTGTGGTTATGCACATTTCCGAGTAATGTTTTGTTTTGTTTTCCTTTGAAAAAAACTCGCTCTGCCCAAGGCGAAACGTATTTTGTGTCGGGCTATGAAAAATAATTCCTTTTGCTCTGCCCAAGGAAAAAGAGAAATGTCTGGGCTCTTTGTTTCAAGTATTTCCCTTTAATGAATAAAAATGTTATTTTGTCCACTACTGTTTTATTTTTCACTTTTTCGGGGAAATAGCAATGAAAATTAATTAATAACCTTTTGTTTTATTTGCACAAATCGATTTCTAAAATAAAGCATAATCATATGTGCAGATTAATCCATGACTTAACCATCGAAAACAATGATCCTATGCCCTCTCCCAACTTTGAATTCCCTGTGTTCAGAGCCGAAGAAGAGGATGATGAAGAGATTCCTGTTGAGATTTCCCGTTTGCTCGAGCATGATGAGAAGGTTATTCAACCATTTGAAGAACCTTTAGAGTTGGTCAACTTGGGTGATGAAGAGGTTAGAAGGGAAGTCAAAGTCGGAGCATTGCTTATCCCGGAAGTTAAGGAGAAGATGTTGGAGCTTCTCAAAGAGTATGTTGACGTGTTTGCTTGGTCCTACCAAGATATGCCAGGTTTGGACAATGACATTGTGGAGCATCGTTTACCGTTGAGACCTGAGTGTCCGCTGATCAAGCAGAAGTTGAGAAGGACCTGATCCTGAATCCCATTGGGGCTTGATATTTGACGGAGCTGTGAATTCTTATGGGAATGGAATTGGGGCAATCATCGTCACTCCCCGAGGTTACTCATATCCCGTTCACGGCGAGATTGAAGTTTGACTGCACGAACAACATGGTTGAATACGAGGCGTGTATTATGGGTCTCGAAGAGGCGGTGGATCTAACGATTAAGATTCTTGATATTTACGGAGATTCAGCATTGGTGATTAATCAAATCAAAGGAGAATGGGAGACTCGTCATCCTGGTTTGATCCCTTACAGAGACTATGCTAGAAGGTTGTTAACTTTCTGCAACAAGGTGGAATTACATCATATCCCTAGAGATGAGAACCAAATGGCTGATGCTTTGGCTACTTTGTCCTTAATGTTTCAAGTAAATGATTGGAACGACGTGCCTACCATCCGAGTTATGCGCCTTGACAGACCTGCTCATGTGTTCTCGGTAGAAGAGGTTACTGACGACAAACCGTGGTTCTATGACATCAAACGTGTTCTTCAAACTCAAGAGTACCCGCCTGGGGCATCCAATAAAGATAGGAAGACGTTGAGAAGATTAGTAAGCAGTTTCCTTCTTAATGAAGAAGTTTTGTATAAGAGGAATTATGACATGGTCCTACTCAGATGTGTAGACAGACATGAAGCAGACATGCTGATGCAAGAAGTACATGAGGGATCCTTTGGCACTCATGCCAATGGACATGCAATGGCTAGAAAGATGTTGAGAGCTGGTTACTATTGGATGACAATGGAATCTGATTGCTGCAAGTATGTGAAGAAATGTCATAAATGCCAGATTTATGCGGACAAGATGCACGTGCCTTCGACCCTCCAAAATGTTATCTCTTCACCTTGGCCTTTCTCTATGTGGGGCATTGATATGATTGGGATGATTGAACTCAAAGCTTCAAATGGTCATCGTTTCATCTTGGTAGCGATCGATTATTTTACTAAATGGGTGGAAGCAGCATCTTATGCTAATGTAACCAGACAGGTGGTAGTCAGATTTATCAAGAATCAGATCATTTGTCGATACGGTATCCCGGGCAAGATCATCACTGATAATGGTTCGAATTTGAATAACAAGATGATGAGAGAGCTCTGTGAGGAGTTCAAGATCGAACATCATAATTCTTCTCCTTACAGACCGAAGATGAATGGGGCTGTTGAAGCTGCTAACAAGAATATCAAGAAGATTGTCCAGAAGATGGTGGTAACTTACAAGGATTGGCATGAAATGCTTCCGTTTTCTTTACACGGGTACCGTACTTCAGTTCGAACTTCAACAGGCGTGACCCCTTTTTCCCTAGTTTATGGTATGGAAGCAGTACTCCCCGTGGAGGTTGAGATTCCGTCTCTGAGAGTGTTGATGGAAGCTAAACTTTCTGAGGCTGAATGGTGTCAAAGTAGGTATGATCAGTTGAATTTAATTGAAGAAAAGAGATTAACAGCTTTGTGTCACGGTCAATTGTATCAGCAGAGAATCAAGAAGGCTTTTGATAAGAAGGTTCGACCGCGCGAGTTCAGAGAAGGTGACCTTGTGCTCAAGAAAATTTTATCTTTCCAACCTGATTCTAGGGGCAAGTGGGCTCCGAATTATGAAGGACCGTATGTCGTTAAGAAAGTTTTCTCTGGAGGTGCTTTGATTCTCACCAATATGGACGGTGAAGAACTCCCGCGACCCTTGAACGCCGATGCAGTCAAGAAGTATTTCGCTTAGGCAAGCTTTTGGTCATCCCGGCTATGGCATTTGAGCACATTTTAGAATTCAAAGTCGTTAGGGAGAATAGTGATCTTTGTTTTGGTGTAACCTTTTATTTCATGTACTATTTCCCAAAATTTTGTAAACTGTTGGAGGCGCATTATTAGCGAACCAACAGCTTATTAATGAAATTTGAGCATTACCTTTTGTGGGCAAAATTTTAATTTTTATGGCAATATTTGAAACAAAGTATTTAAAATATTCTTATTTCTAAAATGTGTCGTGAATAACGAAAGGAATATTAACAGTCGTTTCGAAGATGGTCAAGCCATGAAATGCAAAACAGTACAGTAATTTATACTTGCATGATGAACTTGTTTCGTTTCAACACCGTTATGAAGTGATATTTGTGTAAGCTCGTGTTTCTGGTGGTGCTAAATTTGGTGACCCCCCGGTTGTTCCAATTAAGTGTTGTTTTGGCTACCTTTATTTGGAGATTTTGAAGTGCGGTACACTTCGTCTCATGCCAGTGGTTTATTGGTATTGTAAGTTTGGATTTGGATGCTTTTCTCCTCAGAAGACTTGAGCCTTGTAGCGTTACGCTCCGACGTTGCTTTGTGTTTCCAGTTCCGGTTATCTTCCGTCTTTTCAAGATTGGCCGAGTATCTATTTTGCTATGACATCTTATTATCTTCAAGATATTCCATCTGTCTGTTTTGTCAGCATAACATTCATTTACTCATTTACACTCATATCAGCATGCATATCCACATTGGCCATCGATTATGGGGTTGTACTTTGTTTATTCAAATAATGTACATGTTTCTTTCCAAGTAGAAGGTTAGCTTAGGCAGAAAATGTGCTTCCTTTCTAAATTCTCCAACTGAGCTAATCCTCGTGGATGATTTTTGATTCAGCTTACCTTGTCCATTTCTGGATAGGATGAATTCCTCAATCGAATTGCTTTCTCATTGGGTAGAGTCTCGTTTGACTATTTTTCTCTCTGGTTATTCCTGGAAAGTTGTCGCCTCTTGCATAGGCTATCTCATTGATTTTCCCCAGTGAAGTTGCAACCTAGACAGTTGGTGCATTTATTTTGCACGTTTGACTATATGATCTCCTCGGGGAAGATTGATTCATGTTTCTTTCTGACGAAGATGTTATTCTCTGCCAGTGTCATCGCAATTTCCTTTATTATGATTTTGGGAAAACGACAAGCGGCAGCTCCTCATGAGCAACTTGTACGTATTATTACATTGGAGAACGACAGGCGGCATCTCTTCACGAGCAACTTGTGCGTTATTATTATCTTTTGGAAAACGACAAGCGACAGCTCTTCATGAGCAACTTTTACGTTATTATTTTGTGGAAGACGGCAAGCGGCAGCTCTTCACGAGCAACTTGCGCGTTATTATGATTTTGGGAAAACGACAAGCGGCAGCTCTTCATGAGCAACTTGTACGTATTATTACATTGGAGAACGACAGGCAGCAGCTCTTCACGAGCAACTTGTGCGTTATTATTATCTTTTGGAAAACGACAAGCAGCAGCTCTTCACGAGCTACTAGTGCGTTATCATCATTGGAAAACGACAAGCGGCAGCTCTTCACAAGCAACTTGTACTTTATTACTTTTCTGGAATACAGCAAGTGGCAGCCTCTTTATTTGAGCAACTTGTATGTTATTGGTATTTTCTTTGGACAACAGCAAGTGGCAGCCTCTTATTTGAGCAACTTGTATGTTATTGGTATTTTCTTTGGACGATAGCAAGTGGCAGCCTCTTTATTTGAGCAGCTTGTAGGTTATCGGTATTTTCTTTGGGCGACAGCAAGTGGCAGTTTCTTTATTTGAACAACTTGCGTATCTACAATATTATTATATCAGCATTAATGAGTATATCTCCGAAAATCTCGCTGAGAAGCTTGTCATGAATCATTACCTTCAGAGATCGGTAATCTGTTATCAGCAATTTGATACTCTTTGCCTATCGTTGACCTTGAGTTGCAAACTCACTGTTTTGGGTCAATAATTTGTTTTATGGCCTATGCAAGATGCCTTCTTTGTTAGGGCCGGAGGTCGTATTCCCTCGATTTTATTCGCTGTCAGGAGTCTGTCGTTTGAAGTCGATAACTTGTTTCCCCAGTAATGTATAATCCATGTCTCTGTGTTTTGTTGGTCTTCGATTCCTCCAACATTGTCTTGTTTCATACAATATCTTTCTCTGTGAGTTCAATCACTGCATTCATATCAACTTGATGACGGCATCTTAGGACAAAATTTGCGTAGTTATGTATTTAAGTACCTTCAATCTCGTCGAAACGAAGATCTTGATCTTCATATCTCCGGATAGAAGAAACTTAAATAGGGGCAGCTGTTGTACCCCAAAATTTGACCTAAGATACCATCTCCCATCTGCATCATTGCATTACAAGTGTTTTGATCTATTGATTCTAAAAATTCATAACTTTTTTCAGGCCGAGAGCTATTTATTTTGAACACTAAATTATTTAATCGATTCATACTGAAACCATGTTTATTAATTATTTATTATCTTAAATTTAAATAATTGAAATTTGTTTTCAATTATTATATAATTTAAAGATGTATAGATAATAAAATAAATATTAGAAAGAGGCGTATTAATCGTGTAGACAGTATTTATTTATTATTCACTATCTTAAATTTAAATAACTGGAATTTATTCTCAGTTATTACATAATTTAAAGATTTATGAATAATATAATAAATATTCGAAAAAAGTTCATTAATTGGTCAATAATGATTATTTAATTATTTATCATTCTAAGTTAAAATAATTGAAATTCAATTTTAATTATTATAATTTAGAAAATTATGAATAATGAATTAAATAATTGAAACTATTAATTGATCAATGATATTATTTATTTATTTGTTTATTATTCTGAATTTAGGTAATTGAGATTCATTTTCAATTATTATACAATTTAAAGAATTGTAAACGATAAAATAAATAATTAGAGAGAAGGAGGAAATTAATTGGCAAATATTGGAATTTTATTCATTTTCTTCTAATTGTACAATTATTGTGTAAATATTGTATTTATTACAACAAATTTACAATAATAATTCTACAAAGTTAAAATGAAATAAAAATTAATCTAATGTTTCCTAATTCTAAATCTTCTATCCAATGCCTTTTTGTCTGCTCACTTGATTTTACCTGCAAAACGATTAAAAGAAATTAGAATTGAACAAATAATTAAAAGCAAAAAAATATTTAATGTTCATCATTAAAAGCAACGGCTGGAATCAGTTTACCCTTTTTTGCAAATCACGGGATTTCTCCCGGTTCACAAAAAAGGGAGGAATTTTTTATTTCATAAATGAATGCACAATTGTGAAAATGCACAAAATTCATTTCATTTTAAAACTGCATAGTTAAAAAATCCATTGCATTTTTCAAAGTCCCATGCATATTTCAAATATACACAGCATATGCAAGCACCAACATTCCAACGTAAACCTACATGCAGCCACATAGTAGAAGCCAAAACAATAGGCTCTACTGTTGCATTGGAAGTCAAAGAAAGATGCAGTTCAAAACCATTATGCAAGCAATAATATTTCCTCATTCATCATATTCCAGCTCTGTTACAATTTCAGAAAAATAGTACACATCATTTTATGTATCAATGTACTTGAGAGAGAGAAGAGAGAAAGAAAATTGGTTTTTGCAGGTTTTGGTTTAGGCAGGAAGAGATACAAGACAAACTGCAGTAACACAGTCAGTAGGAAGTAAAAACATGAAATAGGAATAGAGACAAACCATATGGAGCAGTAAGGGTGCAGAAGTAAAGAAATATTAAAAATATACCAAGTCCTCAACGTAAACCTGAAGGAAGAGAAAACTATTATAACATAACAAAATCACTACACCATATCTATCAACCTCCAAGCAAGAAGCAAAAAAAAAGATCAAAAAGCAAAAGCTTTTTTTTTCCTCAAGCCCTCCTAAAATGTTACTGCATAAACCTGCAATCTGCATAGAACCGTTGTAGAACCAAAACCACAACATGGCCTAAACCATTCAACTACATCATCCAAAACCTCAACCATTTGATACACCAAAAAACCATAGCCTACTGTCAAACGCCAAACCCATATAAATCAAACAATATGGCCTAAACCTCAGAAAACCTGATTGAGCCATCAAAGCCAATATCACCATTTCAAAACCAACAAAGGATAAATCATTGAAACCACAAACATATGTCATAAACCATAAACCTACTGCATTACCAGAACCATAACCATGTCAAAACCTATCATGGCCTAAAACCAGTAAAAAAACCAGTAAATTCAAGGCCAAACCCACAAAAAGCCTCAGACGCATGTCATCATAGGCATCAAGGCAACATTAAAGCAACAGTAGCATACTACAGAAGAAGAAGAAAAGAGGCTAATCAAAACAAATGTCCCAACAGTAGCATGTTCAAGGCAACAAAGTAAAACACATAAAGGCTACCAAGAAAAAGCATCATTCGAAGGCAACTCACTCAAGTGTCAAAGCCCTCAGACAGTGTCATCACCGGGAAAAGGCAATCGAAAGCAAAAGCATACAGAAGTCAAGGAGAAGAAGAAGAAAAAGTGTAACAAGAATTCTCAAACCAGTAATCAGAAGCAAAACATCACGTCGTCTCCTCGCCGTCCCGGCCTCCATAGCGCCACAACCTCCCTCCTCCGTCTCCGAAGGTAACTCCCCTCTTTCACTTTCTCTCAAAAAATACCTCCAATAATCATGTAAAAAGACGAAATCAGAATCAAATGGACTAACAATCAACACATGCAAAAATTGTAATAACCTTAAGGAATAAAGATGAAATCGTACCGTGTTTCCGTCGCCCTAAGTCTTCTTGTTGGAGGGAAGAGAGATGTTGAGACGCTGGTGGCCGTGGCAAGAGACTCAGAGGCAAGTCAGAAGCAAGAAGCACGAAGAGGACGAATGAGAGATGAGCGCCGTTTTCTGTCCCAAGAACCCTAATCCCATTCTCAGTCAGCTAAACAAACAAGTTTACCCTAACACGAAATTATTGAAACACGTTGGGCCTTACCCGTTTCTGCCTAAAGCCCCACGAATTCCACAAAAACACCCCTTGTTTTAGTTTTGTTTAGGCCTTCTTGACATCTTTGGGCCCATACATTATCAACTCACCCTTTTTATTTTTCTTGATACCTCTTTATTGTATTTATTTTGCTTTCTTTAAGCCCTTTTTTTTTAGAGTTTTATTAATATTAATTAGACTTGATTAATAAAAGGTATATTTTGATTAAAACATTTTAATAATCGATCAATTTTATTAGTTTAATTTTTAGGTTTTAATTGGATCATGTTTGTTTTTTAATTAGACTTAAGTTAGAAGTTTTTTTAGTTTTAATTTAGTTTAAAAATCATTCAACAACACTTGGAAATAATATTTTTATATTAGTATAATATATAAAAAAAATCAAACATAGAACTCTAAAAATATAAAAAAATAGAAACATAAAAAATAATAAAAACATTTTATTATTTCTCTTGCGTTATATCTATTAAACAAGAATCTAAAATGCATGTTCACGCATTTACCCTTCTATTCAATCGTTGTATATCATCATCTGCATAATATTCTGTCATTTACTCGTTTATTTCGTTTATGTTTAAATCCAAGGGAAAAACGATAAATTTGTTGACTTCATGTCCTCAAGTCTAAATTGCGCGAACTTTCGCATTTCATTAAAACTTAGGATAATTTTTCCTCAAATATTCAATCTTTTTCGAAACTTATGCCCTTTAAGCAAAAACTTCGACGTTAGGTCGTCGTATCTTCAAAAAAACCGTCCGTACCCCTTTTCGGCCAAAATGATTTATTTTTAATCAAACGATCAATTTTTACATAAACAGATATTTCAAAAGGTTCCTATAGAGTACTATAGATACATTGGGTTCTAATACCTTCCCATTGTATAACCAACCCCCGAACCATAAGATCTCTTTTCAAAAAAACGCCTTGTATTTTCATTACTTTTAAAAAGTATTATTTACATTGCATATTTAGGGTTTTATTTCGCTCTTTTCCCTTTTCCTTTGGAAACAATAAAGCGTGGTGGCGACTCTTGCTTTTGTGAGACGAATTAATCAATAATTCGATCTCCGATTTACCCCGCTACATTTTTTATCGCTACAACTTGCTGGCTTACTCTCTGGGGAATTAAGATATCTTGGTTCTGTTCTTCAGATGAACTTACCTTGGTACCTTGGTGGATATAGCAATTAGATCGCTTTAGACAACTCATTATTGCCCCTGTTTCTAATGTTACCTGTAATTAATCCTTTGTTTCGTATGCAAATATTTATGAGTTAGCAATTATTGTCAAATGCATATATCACAAATTGAACCTTGGACGTTCTTTGCAAAACAAAACAGAAAAGGAAAAACAATTGGCAATTTCAACTGAAAAGTGATTTTTGTATTGATTTTTGAATTTGCCTGTAAATAGGCGTTTTATGTACAAGAGGCTGACGTCCTAGTAAGGGAACGCCGCCGAATAAAATAGTTTATACAAATTTGTACAAAGAGAAAACAAAACAGCTATGTGAAAAGAACAATCCCACTGGGTTCCAACTCTGCTATCGTCTTTATATCTTTGAGCGTCTCATCACTTGATGACCTAGCTGAAGATGAAGCTGATTGATCGATGCCGTCTGAACTTGGTGTTGATACCGGATTCTGGATGCAAAGTGATCCAATGAGACATAGTATTACGCTTTATCCCTAACTTTTGCCTGGACCGCCCTTTCGGGTTTTCAGTCTACCGGGATACCCATTTTTGCCCAAGCCGCCTTTTCAGGTTTTCGACTTGCCGGGTGTACAGTTTTTTTTATTTCATCCCTCATTTTGCCCGAACCCTTTTGGTTCGCCGGGAAGCCCTAATTTTTGCCTAGGTATGTCAACCTAGCGGGTCTTTTATCATGCGTAGTATCTTTTTACTATGTCTGCATTGGCGGGGTGAGGAAGGTTGTCACCGTCCATGGTAGTTAGAGTCATGGCTCCTCCTGAGAACATATGTTTAACCACAAATGGCCCTTCGTACGTAGGGGTCCATTTGCCCCTTGGATCACTCTGAGGAAGGATGATATGCTTGATTACCAGATCCCCAAATTGATACTCTTGTGGTATGACCTTTTTGTTAAATGCCCTGATCATCCGCTTTCGATACGTTTGACCATGACAAATAGCAGTGAGTCTCTTTTCGTCGATCAGGTTTAATTGATCAAGTCGTGTCTGGATCCAATCATCTTCGCTCATATCTGCATCCTTCATTATCCGGAGAGAGGGTATTTGCACTTCGATCGGTAAGACTGCCTCCATACCGTAGACCAAGGAGAAAGGAGTTGCCCCGGTTGACGTCCTTACTGAGGTACGGTACCCATGTAGAGCAAATGGTAACATCTCGTGCCAATCTTTATAGGTCACTGTCATCTTCTGCACAATCTTCTTGATGTTCTTATTTGCTGCTTCCACAGCCCCATTCATCTTCGGCCGGTAAGGAGAAGAGTTGTGGTGCTGTATCTTAAACTGCGCGCAGAGCTCGGTGATCATCTTGTTATTGAGATTGGTACCGTTGTCTGTAATGATCCTTTCTGGGACGCCGTACCGACAGATCACGTTATGCCGAATGAACCGTGCCACAACATTCTTGGTTACTGTAGCGTAGGAAGCTGCTTCAACCCACTTTGTAAAGTAATCGATCGCCACCAGGATAAAGCGATGTCCATTGGTCAACAAGAGCTGAAGGCTATGCTCCTGAAGGAGAGTAAGAAGAAGAAGAGGACTGTGCTATTCAACACTGGGCGCAGACTCGGGAACACTTTGCAAAATTAAGCTGAGAGGACTACTCCATCTGTGGGGGAAGGTAGTCACCAAGGGAGGGAGGTCCCTAGTCCAGTGGTTTCTGACACTGAGACAGACTTCAACGACGAACAGTACCCTCCTGTTGAGGACCGGTACAAGCAGCTGGAGGACAGATTAAATGCTATGGAGATTCAGCGTGTGCCTGGACTGGATTTCGGAGACTTGGGGTTATCTTCTGGGGTGGTAATTCCACACAAGTTCAAGGCGCCTGCCTTTGTGAAGTATGACGGGGCTTCCTGTCCCAAGATGCACCTCCGTTCTTATGTAAGGAAGATCCAGCCTTACACAGCAGACAAGAACTTATGGATCCACTTCTTCCAGGAGAGTCTTTCAGGGACTCACCTCGAATGGTTCTATCAGCTGGATGGAACCAACATTCGTAACTGGGAGGATCTGGCCACTGCTTTTTACAAGTAGTATCAATATAATTCCGACCTCGCTCCTACGCGTACCCAACTCCAGGGTATGTCGCTAGGATCGGGTAAAGGTTTTAAGGAGTACGCACAGAAATGGACATCGCTTCATCCTGGTGGCTATTGATTACTTTACCAAGTGGGTCGAAGCAATTTCCTTCGCCTCTGTTACAAAGAATGTGGTTGCCCGCTTCATTAAGCAGAACCTCATTTGCCGGTACGGTATCCCTGCCTGTATCATCACAGACAACGGTACAAACCTGAATAACATTGTGATCACCACTCTGTGCGAGCAGTTTAAGATTCAACATCATAATTCATCTCCCTATCGGCCAAAGATGAACGGTGTTGTTGAAGCTGCGAACAAAAATATCAAGAAGATCATTCAAAAGATGACAGTCACCTACAAGGACTGGCATGAGATGTTACTGTTTTCTCTACACGGATATCGTACCACGACGCGTACTTCAACCGGGGCAACCCCCTTTCCTTTGGTATATAGCATGGAAGCTGTTTTACCTATAGAGGTTCAGATTCCTTCTTTAAGGATTATGAAGGATGTTGGTTTAAGTGAAGACGATTGGATTCAAACCCGGCTTGATCAACTTAATTTAATCAACGAGAAGCGACTTACTGCTGTTTGTCATGGTCAGATGTATCAAAAATGGATGATCAGGGCTTTCAACAAGAAAGTCAGACGTCAGGTATATCAAGTCGGAGATCTTGTAATCAAGCAAATCATCTTGCCGCAAAGTGATCCCAGGGGCAAGTGTACTCCTACTTACGAAGGACCATTTGTGATCAAAAACATCTTTTCTGGTGGGGCAATGATCTTGACCACCATAGACAATGACGATCTGCTGCACCCTACAAACGCAGACATAGTCAAAAGATACTATGCATAAACGACCCGACAAGTTGAAAACCCGAAAGGGCGACTTGGGCAAAAATGGGCATCCCGGTGAATTGAAAACCCGAAAGGGCGGTTCAGGCAAAAATTAGGGATAAACAAAAATCTGTACACCCGACAAGTTGAAAACCCGAAAGGGCGACTTGGGAAAAAAAGGGTTTCCAGGTGGATCGAAAACCCGAAAGGGCGGTCCGGGCAAAAGTTAGGGAATTAAAGCGTATGACTATGTCTCGTCGGATCACTTTAAGGACAATCTCTTCACGAACAAGCTCCAAGCTTCTGATCAATCCAATCATCTGTGAACGAAGCGAAGAATGGACAAGATACTCAGAGTTGCGAAGGCTATAGCAGAATGGGAACCCCATGGAATTATTACACAAAGCCATCTTTCTTTGTATAAATTTTTTCTCATTTTTATGACAACATTCTCTTACTAGGGTGTCTGTCTCCTTTGTACAAAATACTTACACAAGTTAATACAAAGTTACTTCAAAGTGTAGAAAACTGTTTGCCTTTTCTTTCTTTTTTTACACTTGTGTTTTATTTGAAAACATCCAATGATTTATTAAATGAGCATATGCATTTGAATATAATCACTGCTTAAAAATAAAATGAGTTGAGAAAGAATAATTACTGATAGGATGAAAGTATAGGAAAATGTCTTTAGGCTATTCCAAGAGAAATCCCCTGCAGTACATCATCCAGGCCCTCAACGGAGTTGAAGCTTTGAAATGCATATCCCCAGCGGAGTTAAGTTTCAAGAATTTTCAAACTCTCGATCCCCAGCGGAGCAAAACTTTTAACGACAAACCCTCAGTAAAAATGAAACTTTCTTCCCCAAGCAGAGCCAAAACTTCAGCCTTTGAACACCAGTGGAGACCATCCAGTTTCCTCCCTTATCCCTGAAGAGTCATTTTAAAACCAGATATTTCCTCAGAGAGTTATTCTTCCCCAGTGAAGTCATCACGATCAAATCAGCATGTCTTGAAGATCCCCAGTTGAGATGAAATTTTGATCTATTAATCCCCAACAGAAACCATTCAGTTTTCCCCTGATATTCCCAACAGAATGGAGATCCTCACTCTTGAAGTCCCCAGTAGATTGGCATATAACCCAAACTCCTGATCTCCCCAGCAGTATAGCTTTTCCCCACAGAGGTTGTCAAAGATCTTGAATCTCCACAAGTGGTCGTAGATTTATTTTCCCCGACAGCAGTCAAAGATTTTATTATCTCCAACTACCCAAGGATTTATTTTCCTCAGGAAGACAGCTAATCAGCTTACATGCACATACATTACATTCATAAATCATAAACATTGATAAAACACATCATATTGCATCATACATTTCATGCAACATGACTTCGTGTTTTCAGCTAACATTCTACCCTTTTCAGGATAAAATCAATAGCTATCTAAAACAGATGTTCAAAACTCGGAAAGCGGCTTAGAGATGCTCCAGACACGGATGCTCTCTTATTTGCATATTCAAAACAAGGGGAAAATTCCTGCCTTAGTTATGAAGCCCGGACTCAACCAGATAATACCTTGACTATACTGAAGCCCGGATTCGACCGGAAAATAGTAGAATCCCCTGCAAGTTCTTCTGAAGACTGGATGTTGACCAGATAGGAAGCAAAGTATCATGAAGCCTGGATGTTGACCAGATAGCGATACAAGACTGTGAAGCCTGGATGTTGACCAGATAGCAGTAAGGTATACTGTGAAGCTTGAATGTTGACCAAATAGCAGTTTACTCGGACAATTACCTTGAAGCCCGGATTCAACCGGATATTGGTAAGCCCCAAATTAAAATGGAAAACCGGATGCGACCGGATAACCATTTTGATTTTCTTCTGAAGCCTGGATGTTGACCAAATAGGAAGCAAAGTATCGTGAAGCCTGGATGTTGACCAGATAGCAATACAAGACTGTGAAGCCTGGATGTTGACCAGATAGCAATAGGGTACACTGTGAAGCTTGGATGTTGACCAAATAACAGTTTACTCGGCCAATTACCTTGAAGCCCAGATTCAACCGGATATTGGTAGGCCTCAAAGTCAAAGGGAAACCCGGAGGTGACTGGATAACCATTTGATTTCCTTCTGAAGCCTGGATGTTGACCAGATAGGAAGTACGAGACTGTAAGCCTGGATGTTGACCAGATAATAGTTCACTGTCACCTCTCCAACCGAAAGATGACTCCCCATTAGAATAACAGACGACTGAAGTTCTATTTCTACCACAACAAAGACCAGCATTCCCCGGTGTGATATGGTGAGAGAACTGTCTTGGGATTTGCGTTTGTTTTCGCACTTGTTCGGATTAGCAAGAGTCGCCACCGACTTTTTATTTTATCCTAAGGAAAGGTCAAAAAGCACAGGAAAGACCTTTGAGATGTTTTCGTGGGTTCGGGGGGTAGATTATGAAAAGGGAAGGTGCTAGCACCCTTTTCATCCATGGTTATCCATGGGCTCTTAGTTACTTGTTTTAGATCACTTGCCTTTTCTTTTCAATTGTTTGAAATGGTGCTTTGTGTGTGTGGTTTTGAAAAATGTTTTGAAAAAGATGCCTTGTCTAGGCAACCTTTGTAATGATTCTTGTTTGAATATATGCAAAGGTGTGTGTCTTTTTGAAAAGATAATTCAATGTTTTGAAAGTTGTTTGGAAATTGTTTTTGAAGTTGTGTTGTGAAGTGTGTTTGAAAAATGGCAAGGATGTTTTGCAAGATTTTTGATCAAGTAACTAAGAGTTTTCTACCTTATTTTACTCAAAGATTTTCTTGTGTTTTAACCCTTTTAACAGTGTTGTTTCACCATTGTGTTTGATGAACAAACTTGCGTTAGGATGTTAAACGGGACAGGCGCGGGTCATCGTATGCAATCATTGAAGGCAACTTGTGAGACGCTCTAGCAATTTTGTAAGGGACGAGATCATTTTATCGAAGGCAACATCGAGGGTCATCGAGGGACTACAATCTTTGTTTATCGAAGGGACATTTGCTAGAGTGTCTCATACTCGAGGGACATGATTGCATTTTCCGAGGCAACAAGCGAGGTTACCCTAGAGGTGGAAGTGTGAATTGTGTATTGATGTTCATGCATTTATCATGTATTAGGTCAACTAACGATTGATTTTAGATTTTTCGCATACAAACCCTAATCTCTAATCATGGCATATTTAACAAAGCATAAAGTGCGAGAATTAAATTCTAAGCTATTACAAAAGAGTATCCGGGGTGGGGGTACAAATTATTTACAAATAGGGATGAATCTCATCAGAATAATGTCCAAATATTATATTTACAATCAAATCGAATCGTCGCATTCTCAACGTAAAAATATAACAAGGTATAAGAAATAAAGAGAATCAAAAGTATTGTGAAATGCATATGGTTATTTGCAAATGATTAAATAAAATATTAACCTAACAAAAATTAAGTGTTTATTATTATTTTTGTGTTTTTGTTAGTTTTATATAGAAAAACAAGAGTCTTAAAGAAAATAAAATTACTTTAAGTTAAAAAAAACTATTATTTATGTATTTTTGGTTTTAAAGGTAATGAAAACTATTAAGAAAAATTTTATACAAAAAATTAATATATCATTTTTTATTTAACAAAAAAAGAAATAGGTTATGAAAATATGGTGATAAAAAATATTGTTTTCAAAACATAAAAAGGGGTAAGTGGGCTTAAAGAATGTATGCATTTGGCCCAAAATGAAGATTGAAAGAGAACAAGGGGGGGGGGGGGGGTATAGGCGCCAGAACGCGTTTGGGCCTTAGTTTGGTTCATGGGGCAGAAGCCCAGTTGAAATGTTTGAACAGATTTCGCTTAGGGTTTGTTCACAAATGGGGATTAGGTTTTACAGTTCATGAACGGCGCCGCTCTCCTCTCGTTTTCATCCTCTTCATCGTTCTCAAATCAAGAACAAACTGATGTCTTCTCCTCTCTTTAGGCCACTAGAATGGCACGTCCAACCTCTCCTCCCCGTGATTGTACAAGGCGGTAATTTAAAAAGGTATTATTCATTCTAAACGCGTTTTAGGGTTAGGTTCATGCATGTTTAACTTTTACATGTTTTGATCTTTGATGCTTGTGTTTGTGTGAGGTACAAAGAGAAAGAAGGAAATTGATACCTTGATGACTTCGTTCTGTAAGACGATGGAGAGGGAGCTTGGAATGGAGGCGCTCTAGGGTGGCCGGAGGAGGGAGGATGTGATGACCGCGTTTGGCTTTTCTGGTATTTTGTATCTTTGTTTGATGATGATGTTATTTTCTGAAAATCCTATTTCTGAAAATGCTTGCTTATGAGTTTTCTCTTCTTCTTCTATGAGTATCTTAGTGATGATTAAATCTGAAACATTGCCTTTGATATGTTCTTCTTTGTTGGCTTTGTTGATTCTGATGATGATGAACTTTGAAGTTTGTTTGTTGCTAGCTTTTACAATCTTCCTCTTTCTTTTTGTCAATGATGATATTCTTCTGAGATGTTATTATTGTTTTGATATTTGGTGTTTGATGATGGTGAGGGTGATCCGTGTTAATAGCTTAGGCAATTTCTGGTATTGGATTGTAGTTTTGCTTTTGATAGGCTATGCAGTTCGAAATAGGTTTGTGTCTTTTGAGCAGTTTGAAGGTTTTTGACAGTAGGCTTTGCAGGTTGGGTTGAATGGTTTATTGGTATTTTTGATAGCAGGTCTCGATTTGTTTGTTTGAAGGCTTGGTGTTTTTGTATTGGTAAGGCAGGCTTGTGCAGTTTTAGGCTTGCCCCTTGGATGCAGGTTCAGGTTTGCTTGCTAAAGGGTTTTTTAGCAGGTTACAGGTTTTTTTTGTCTTTTGTTTGGTACAGGCAGGCTGTTGTATTTGTTTGGTACATGCAGGCTTGCTTGCAGTTACAGTTTTTGGTTCTCTTGCAGTTTGCTTCTGGTTTTGAAAGCAAGCTCTAGTTTTTTGTGGCTTCCCCCCTTTTTGAAATGTTAGAACTGTTATATTTATCTTATCCTTTAAGCCTGCCAAAACTGCAAACCTTTTTACTTTACTCTCTTTCTCTCTCCATAAAGCATTTTTAAATTTCTTAAAGTCCCTTTTCTGAAAAGATTGTTGGCCAGGAAATGATGAAAAGTTTTGACAAGCTTGCTTGCTTGCATCTTGGTTTATCTCTGCATTATACTTCCATATTTTCTGCATTGACAGTTTTGTGTACTTTGACAGCTTAGTGTACTTGGTTGACAGTTTCTTGACAACTTGTGAAACTTGGTTGACAGTTTGTGTACTTAGTTGACAGTTTGTGCAACTTGGTTGACAGTTTGTGTAACTTGGTTGATAGTTTGTGCAACTTGATTTGCTCAGTTTGACATTGTGCAGTTTGGTTTGCTCAGTTTGACATTGTGCAGCTTGGTTTGCTCAGTTTGACATTGTGCAGCTTGTGTCTTCTTTGTATTTAATTGATTAATTTTACTCTCCTCTTTGTTAACCAAGAAGAGAAATCTTCTTATGATTTTCAAAGAGGACGAGTAAAACATGATGAAACCAAAACAATCTGATTCCGGCCAACAATCTTTAATGATGACTTTATATTTTTCTGCCTGAAAATGCTTTTTAATTTAACTGTACTGATTTCTTTTTTTTTCTGTCTTTGCAGGTAAATACCAGTTAAATAATGGCAGAAGCAGTAGAAGATAAAAGACTTCAAGAAACTTAGATTTTAGATTTATTTTCTTTTCAATTATTGTAATAAATATTATTGTAAACATTGTAAATAAATTTACAGTATTCAAATAACATTTGTAACAACAATTAAAATAAATAAAAAGTCTTTGTCAGATAATTCTGTATCTCTTCTGCACTATCTATTTAATTATTTAAATCTCTTGAATTAAAATAATTGGAAATGCGTCCCAATAATTTTAACTCAGATAAAATAAATAATCAATAAACTTTGCAAACTCGCAACCTTGCATTAACCACAATACGCCCGACATTCCAATTAATCATATGCTTTGTACAGTTAAACAAACAAACATCCATACACCTTTCACCTCATTGATCAAACCAATGCTTCAAACTTTCAATCAAAAGCCTCAGCTCCTAGCCCAGATGTTTAGGTTTTTTGAGAAACAAACAGCAATCTTGAACAAGCGTAAAACAATGTAACAGTCAATTGAAATACTGTGGATTCAAACTCTTCTGAGAAATATGAGTGAAAAACCCTAATTCCAGATTTGCCGTCAAAGAAAAGTCTGCTTGATCAATTCCCGAGCCAAACTCAACCAAATCAATAGAAACCCTGATTCTGGATGGACTGATAAGAAAAATATGTTTGACTGATTCAAAATCAATGGAAACCCTAATTTTGGACTGACTGATAAAGAAAAGTCTGTTTGACCGATTCTTGAGCCAATCTGAAAAATCAGGGCAAACCCCAAAGTTATGATTCTTTGTGAAAAAAGGGAGGGAAATTTTTGGGGTACAACAGTTGCCCCTGTTCAATCTTCTTGAACCTGAAGAGTTAGATTGGCAATTTTTCCGTTCGCGACTCGAAGGTAAAAGAATGATTGGACACTAGAGTGCCCAAAAAATTTGCACTCGTCAAAGCATAGTTGAGGGAATGGGCTTAAAGATGCCATTTGGAGATGTGACAGAAACTTGTCGGAGATGGGCTTAAAGATGCCATCTGGAGATGTGACAGGAACTTGTCGGAGATGGGCTTAAAGATGCCATCTGGAGAATGTTTGTTGTAGGTGAGTGGGTCAGTATCAGAAAGGTATCCATGACTGGAACATCTCTGAACTGGGGGTATGAATAAGCAATAGATTGACATCCATGTTTGGAGAATTCGTAAACTGTTTTCGGAAGTTGAGTCTGAACAAGCGATGGATTAACATCCGTGTTAGGAAGCATCCGTAAACTGTTTTCAGAAGTCTTGAGGTCTGTATGAGTGGTAGAATGACTTTCGTGCTTGGAGTGTATCTGAGACTATAACTGTATTGGAATTTTGAATGAATATCAGAATGACTGCCGTGTCTGGAGTGTATTTGTATTGAATTCGAGACCTGTATGAGTAGCAGAATGACTTCCGTGTCTGGAGCATATCTAAAACTGTAACTATATTGGAATTTTGAATGAATATCAGAATGACTGCCGTGTCTGGAGTGTATCTGTATTGTATCTGAATTCGAGATCTGTATGAGTAGCAGAATGACTTCCGTGTCTGGAGTGTATCTGAAACTGTAACTGTATTGGAATTTTGAATGAATATCAGAATGACTTCCGTGTCTGGAGTGTATCTGTATTCTATCTGAATTCGAGATCTGTATGAGTAGTAGAATTACTTCCGTGTCTGGGGTGTATCTGTACTGTAATCGGGATCTGAGTGAATGACAGAATGACTTCTGTGGCGACTGCACTGAGGGGATCAAACTGCTGATGTAAGGGTCAGAATGGTATCTGTGTCTGGAATGCATTTGAACTTGAGGTTGATAATTGAATCTGAATGAGAGATAGAATAGCGGCTGTGTCTGGAGCGTATCTAGTCTGTATCGGATTGCTGAAGTCTGAATGAGTAGTGGAATTACCGCCGTGTCTGGGGTGTATCCATACGGTATCTGAATAATTGTTAATGATAGCCTTTTAATCTTATCCTGAAAAGGATAAAATGTTAGCTAAACACAAAGTTATGTTGCATGATATGTATGATGCAATGAATTGCGTTTCATCAATGTTTATGATATATGAATGTAATGGTTATGCATGTAAGCTGAGTAGCCGTGTTGCTGAGGAAGATAAATCCTGGTACTTGGAAATAACGGAATCTTTGACGGCTGCCGGGGAAAATAAATCCATGACCGAAGCTGGGGATTCCAAAAATCTTTGATTACTGAAGACGGGAAATCCTTGCTGACTGCTGACCGCTTGGGGAATAAGGAAAACTTTGAAAATCTCTATTGTGAAGTTTAAGCCTGGGAGACTTCTGCTGGAGAAATGAGACTGAGAATCTTTAATCTGCTGGGAAATATCTCTGTGGGGAGAATGTTCGCTATTCTGGTTCCGCTGGGTATAGGATTTTCAGGGTTTTGGGCTCCACTGAGGATCTTGAAATTTGACTCTGATGGGAATTCTAAAATTCAGTTTAGCTGGGGAATCCAGCTTTAGAAAGCATTTGCTCTGCTGAGGATCCTGAGGTTTTAACTCCGTTGGGGAAACATGTTCCAAATTTTAACTCTGTTGAGGATCCAAATGATGTGACATAGGGGATTTCTTCTGAAATGGCATAAAGATATCTTTCTACACCTTCAACCTATCAGTAACTATCCTTTTTCAATTTCGTTTTACTTGTAAGCAGTGATTATATTCAAATGCATATGCCTTTTTAACAAAACATTGGACGTTTTCAAAATAAACATAAGTGTAAAAAGAAAAGAAAGGCAAGCAAATTTCTGCACTTGGAAGTGTATTTGTATTAACTTTTGTGAGTATCTTTGTACAAAGGATACATACATCCTAGTAAGAGAATGTTGTCGTAAAAAATTGAAAATTTTTATACAAAAGAAAGATGGCTATGTGTAACAATTCCAAGGGATTCCCATTCTGCTATAGCCTTCACAACTCTGAATATCTTGTCCATTTGTTGCTTTATCCGCTGATGACTAGGTTGATCAGAAGCTCGGAGCTTGTTGATGAAGAGATTGTTCTTGAAGTGATCCGACGAGACACAGCCATACGCTTTAATTCCCTAACTTTTTCCTGAATCGCCCTTTCGGGTTTTCGATCCACCGGGAAACCCTTTTTTGCCCAAGTCGCCCTTTCGGGTTTTCAACTTGCCGGGTGTACAGATTTTTTTTGTTTTATCCCTAACTTTTGCCTGCACCGCCCTTTCGGGTTTTCGGTCCACCAGGATGCCCATTTTTGCCCAAGTCGCCCTTTCGGGTTTTCAACTTGTTGGGTTGTTTTATGCGTAGTATCTTTTGACTATGTTTGCGTTCGCAGGGTGTGGCAATTTATCGCCGTCCATGGTGGTCAGAATCATTGCCCCACCAGAAAAGATGCTCTTGATCATAAATGGTCCTTCGTAAGTAGGAGTCCATTTGCCCCTGGGATCACTTTGCGGCAAGATGATCCGCTTGATTACAAGATCTCTGACTTGATATACCTGACGCCTGACTTTCTTGTTGAAAGCCTTGATCATCCGTTTTTGATACGTCTGACCATGACAAACAGCAGTAAGTCGCTTCTCGTCGATCAAATTAAGTTGATCAAGCCGGGTCTGAATCCAATCGTCTTCACTCAAACCAGCATCCTTCATAATCCTTAAAGAAGGAATCTGAACTTCTATGGGTAGGACAGCTTCCATGCCATACACCAAAGAGAATGGGGTTGCCCCTGTTGAAGTACGTGCCGTGGTACGATATCCATGCAGAGAAAACGGTAACATCTCATGCCAGTCCTTGTAGGTAACTGTCATTTTTTGAATGATCTTCTTGATATTTTTGTTCGTGGCTTCAACAACACCGTTCATCTTCGGCCGATAGGGAGATGAATTGTGATGATAAATATTAAACTGTTCGCATAGAGCGGTGATCATAGTATTGTTCAAATTTGTACCGTTGTCTGTGATGATCCTGTCGGGGACACCATACCGGCATATGAGATTCTGCTTGATGAAGCAGGCAACCACATTCTTTGTAACTGAGGCATAGGAAGCTGCCTCGACCCATTTGGTGAAGTAATCAATAGCCACCAGGATGAAGCGATGTCCATTGGATGCCGTGGGCTTGATCTCTCCAATCATGTCAATGCCCCACATTGCAAATGGCCAAGGAGCTGTCAGAATGTTGAGAGGAACAGGAGGAATATGTACCTTGTCGGCGTAGACTTGGCATTTGTGGCAAGTATGGGAATATTGATGACAATCAGCTTCCATGGTAGACCAGTAGTAGCCTGCCCTCAGAATCTTCTTTGCCATTGTATGTCCGCTCAATTGGGTGCCAAATGTGCCACTGTGTATCTCAGTCATGATCAACTCTGCTTCAGCTTTGTCCATACATCGAAGTAAAACACAATCATGGCTGCACTTATAAAGGATGTCATTGCTTAGGAAGAACTTGGCAGCAAATCTCCTTAAGAACTTTTTGTCATTGACGGAAGCTCCTTCGGGGTATTCTCTAGTCTGGAGATACCTTTTGATTTCATGAAACTAGGGTTGTTCCACTACTTCTTCGGTATTAATCTCATGACAGTGCGCAGGTTCGTCCATTCGCTTGATGGTAATTTGGGGAGCCTCGTTATCCCAGTTGAGTTTAAACATGGAAGACATTGTAGCCAGAGCATCTGCTAGCTGATTTTCTTCTCGCGGGAAATGCTCGAAAGTAATCTGCTCGAAATGAGGCAACAAAGTCAGGACATGTTCTTTGTATGGGATAAGATTAGGATGTTTGGTGTCCCACTCTCCTTTGACTTGACTGATAACTAAAGCCGAGTCCCCAAATACGATCAAAGATTTGATCCCCAGGTCTATAGCAGCCTTAAGACCAAAGATGCAAGCTTCATACTCAACCATGTTGTTGGTACAGCTGGAACAAAGTCGCGCAGTGAAAGGTGTATGGCAACCTTCTGGGGAAATGAGTACCGCACCGATACCGTTGCCAAGTGCGTTCGAAGCACCATCAAAGTACAGGGTCCATCAGGATCCTTGTTCAGGTCCGTCATACGGTCCGTTACCTTCAATGTTGTCCAAAGTCATGATGTCCTCGTCAGGGAAGTCGAATCTCATAGATTGATAATCTTCGACGTCTTGATGAGCTAGATGGTCAGCTAGTACACTCCCTTTTATAGCTTTTTGGGTAGTATACTGGATGTCATACTCAGTCAGGATCATCTGCCATCTAGCGATTCTTCCTGATAAAGCAGGCTTCTCGAAAATATATTTGATCGGGTCTGTTGTACCCTAAAATTTGCCCTCCCATATTCCTTAAGATTTGTCAAGAATCATCTTCAATTGATTCAAGATTGCTCAAGAGGTTGTATATTTCAAATCACCTCCTAAGACAGCTGAAATTAGGGTTTTGGTTCTTTCAAGGAATTTGGGGTTTTCAATGTTTCAATCAAGTCTCATAGGCCTATATACATTCTCAAGCACCTACATGCCAAGTTTCAAGACTCACAGTGCCAATTTGCACAGTCAAAAGCTCCATTTGATCCACAGTCAACTACATGGGCAAAATGGTCATTTTGCAGTCAAAAGTTAGAATTTTTGGTCAAACATCTTATTTTGAGTCCACAATCATAATTTGATCAAGTCTTGATCATGATTCCACAAGAATGGCTCAAAAATCATCAGGATGCACAAAGTTACTATTTTTGGATAGTAGAAAAGTCAACTGTATCTTGACCAGGGCATAACTTTTTCATGGTTCATCATAAAAATTACATCCAATTCTCATTTTTAAGGGGATGCAATTTCCTACAATCCATCTTCACACTCCAAGTCCAAGAAATGCTCTCATAAAAAGTTATCAATTTCTACATTATAGGTCAAATTCAAAAGTCAACAAAAATGCACTTTAAGTCAAAGACCATAACTTGATATTGGTAAATCCAAATGACATGGGACAAAAGGAATTGGTTAGAGGACTTCAATACCTTTCCAAAATGTCCAAGAACAAGTTCATATGATCAAAATTGAGCAAGATATGCATTGGAGAAATTGGGAAATTTTTATGAATTTGCAAAAGTCAACTTTGCTCAAAACATCTTGTTTTTGCTAATGGGCCTCAAATTTCTTCTTGAAACTTTATCCATGACTTATGCACGACCCATCAAGCTTAATTGAATTTATTTTCTTATTTTTTATTAATTAATTGGATTTTTAATCAATATTAATTCATTTAATTAATTTAAATTGTAGGAAAATACAAAGATTTGTTTTTTTTCAATCTTTTTGGGAAGCAAATATGGTCAAGATATGCTGGCAATTTCGTGTACAAATCAAATATGCAAAAATCTCCAAGTTTGGAAACTTTCTTCAATCATGAAAATGCAAAAAGATTTGATTTTCAATCAAATATTCAAATAATCATTCCAATGGATTTTTGTGCAAGATTCTGACCTAATTCCATTCCTCTATAAATATGCAAGCTAACCCTGATCATGGACACGTGAGAAAGCTGCAGACAAAGCCATAGCAATATTGAAAATTTCCAAGAAAATTGAAATCCTAATCTTGCATTCCAGGACGATTCAAGAACTTTTGTTGATTTTAACACCTTGCAGGGGTTCCTAGGAACGTGTAGCAATTGAATTCGCACGCTAAAGCTCGAAGAATCACCCTATACAGAGTCACGGTTTGTCACTTTTTTTCATAATCGTAACTCGTGATTCATAAGCATTTAACATGATTTCTTGATCGTTTTGTGTTGCTAGGGACTGTACAAAGCTAATGGTATAGTTTAATTGCATTGAAACGCCCAGAATCCAAAGATGCCATGAACAAGTTTTAGGGTTCATAAGCTTTTAAATTAGGGCTTTCCAAATCCAGTAAAATTGGGACCTGTGAGATGCATCACTGAAATCGCGAGGCCAAAACGGTTGCAACCCACCCCTCGCGAAGATGATGATGTAGTGGTGGTTAAAAAGCTTATGGTATATAGTGGTGGTTAAAAACCCCCACTATCTAATATTGTTTTTGCAGGTTCAGCGAGGAAGATGATGATGTGTTGATACATCATTGGTTAGTTCAAAAAAAGGCGCACGTGTTTTGGTTTTTTACAACATATGGATTAATTATTTAATATATTAATTGCTAGTTACTATAATAACGAATAGAACGCGTTGGTTGGAGTGGTTAAGGCAAGCATCCAATGAGCTTTGGGACCTGGGTTCGAATCCCAGGTCCCCCAAAACCTTTATTTCATTTTCTTTCATGTAATCATATACAGGGGTCCAAAGGTGTTCCACCATATACTTCATCTCTCCAAGCGCCAGATGTCCCTAGACTCAAATCCAATGGTCCAAAGCTGGATGACCATCATACTTCTGGTCAATGCACACATGGACAATCACCAAAGTCAAAGGCTTGCAGCGTGTTGGGCTTCAAAATTCCAGAACGCACCTCCTAACCTGGCCCATCACCCCCTGGTTTCATTATTTTCTTATTTTTCTTTCTCTTTTATATTACTAATTATTATTATTATTATTATTATTATTTAATTAACATAATTAATTATTTTCATAATAAAATCAGAAAACCTAAAATATTATTTTTTATTATTATTATTTATTAATTTCACCTTTAATTTATTATTTTTGTAAATAAATTCTAATGTAATTAATTTAGTTAATTAGGTTAATTTTAACTTTTTCTCAATAATTTAAAATCAACATAGAATTAGGGTTTCTTTTGACAATTTTATTTTATTTTATTTTCATAAAAAACATAAAAAACTTAAAAAATATTTCTTTTAATTAATTAATTAGTTTTAGGTTTAATTTAATTAATTGCAAAATAACCAAAAATTCATTCTTTTCTCAAAAAGGGTCAAAACCCTAAAAACTTTCTGATTCAATCTTTTCTCGCGCGTGTGATTTATTCTTGATTAATTTTTTATCCATATTTATGTAATTGCTCCGAGGATGTAATAGCTTTAATTAGGACTTTTTATCGCTTTTATTTATTTACCGCAATTTACTTTTCCAAGGGTTTGTTTTTGGCGATGTAAATACCCGACGCCTTGTAATAGTTTAGCTTTACTTTCCGCAATTATTAACTGCTAGATGTATGTTAACTAGGCTATGCATGACAAGACTTATTCTGAAAATAAAATCAATCCGTAGCTCACCATAACATGTGCAAAGATAAATTAACTGAAAAACAATACACTCGCACATGCCACTCTTAGGGTACGCCTCACTTGGTTGCCTCGACGTGGTCTTTAAGTATAGGGTGTTTTAGAGGCCGCCCTCCTGTCTAAAGATCCAAGTTGCCTCGAAACGGTTGCCTCGGATAAAAAGGATCTAGGACACTAGGGTTACCGCTAAGGCGTCCTACTATTGCTTTGGTGACCACACATGTCCCTATAATCGAATTGACCCGAAAAACTCCAGCGACGATGCTACCTACTTCTCAATAGTGGGATAGTACTGTCTAAAGGACATTTATACAGCTTAATTTCTTATGAGTAGGTAGAGGTTCTCAGGTACTTTCTCTTTCAAAACAAACACAACTTTTCGCACCTACACTTTTCTGACAAAAGCTTTCAAACAACACTTCATACACTCTTGAGGACAGATACAAGAGTTAAATCGAAGTTTTCAAACAAAACTTTTCAAAACCCACAAACACAAGAAAAGAAAAACATTTTGAAAACATAGTGAGCAAGTACCTAAGAGCCCGTGGGTAACCACGGATAGAAAGGGTGCTAACACCTTCCCTTTCTATAATCTACCTCCCGAACCGAGAAACATCTCGAAAAGGAATTTTGCTGTGCTTTTGTCCTTTCCTTGTTGGAGAAAATAAAAGACGGTGGCGACTCTTGCTTACCGCGACATTTCGCGAACTAGCATTCCAAAACAGTCAGTTCTATTTCCACCGATCACAGAACTGGCGACTCTGCTGGGGAATATCTTTTATAAGTGAGGTGTACCTTAGGATTAGATCATCATTCTATGTTTTCAATTGTATGCCTTGTATGCTTTAAATTTGTGGGCTTGTATCGGAGTTTTATAGATCCTAACCCGGATCTGGGGAATACCCTTTAGGTAAGTAGCAATAAACTGTGAGGGACCTGTCCGGCATAGACCGACACGGGTTAAGCAGTAGCTACGTTAGTGTGACACCTTGGTCTGTAACGATATCCCTTGTGTTGGAACGAGGAGAATATGGGTCTTCTGAGGAGTCATTAAGCACCAACTGACCTTAGAACCTTAAATTGACCAACTTGGCCATAGAACAGTAGCAGTATGCTACACTCATTGAGACTAAACTCTCACGATGGTTCCGGCCGCAAGAAAAGGTTGTCAAACTGGAATTATGACCGATCGAGGGTAGTCAGTGATATTGAGATCCTCTAGAACCCGGTTACTATTTTTAGGACAGGTCTTAACCAACTGAAACTTAAAGAGGGTAGTACCTAAACTTCATGCCAGCTTGAAATCTAAGGGCTCTTTTGTGTGACTTGTGTGCCTTACCATGTTTGCCTTTTGTGAATACTTGTGGTGTGCCTTTATCACAACATCATAACATCATAACATCATCATAACATTGCATACATCCTGCATGAGGACTAACCCATTTCAAGGATCTCAAGGGTTTGTGATGCAGGGCATGATGAACCAACTGTCTAGCAAGGGGCAAAGGGGATTTATTTTCCTCTAGCCAAGGTTCTTTGAAGATCAAAACATGACAACTTGAGTCAGGGGCTATGACCCACTCGATATGGTGAGCTTTGACTCTTGAAGAAGGACTCTCAACAACATGAAGTTCCTTCAATCAAGCAAAATTCAAATTCTAACAACTTTCTTTGTTTACCCCACGAGATCCTTGAAAACATTGCATACATATATCATACATATCATTGCATTACAGGTACCCTTTTACAGGTCACTTATCTTCTTCGCTGTTTATTTCAGCAATCATCATGTCTATTGAACCTTCCACTGAACAAGCTATTAAGGCCCTCCAGGCCCAGAATGCCCAGTTCCAAGAGTTGGTTATGAGCCTAGCCTAGGGTCAACAGGATTTGAAAACTCTGATTCTGAAAGAGAGGAAGAAGAAGAAGAAGAGGACCGTCTTGTTCAACACTAGACGCAGATTTGGGAATGGATTACAGAATGAGGTTGAGCTGAATACCTCATCTGTAGGCAAAGACAGTCCACAAGAGAGAAGGGTTCCTAGTCCCGTGGTCTCCGACAACGAGACGGACTATGATGATGAACAATATCCTCCTGCTGAGGATATGTATAAACAGCTGGAGGACAACTTAAGTGCTATGGAGATACAGAATGTGCCCGGGTTGGACTTTGGAGACCTAGGCTTATCCTCTGGGGTGGTGATTCCCCATAAGTTCAAGGCACCTGCTTTTGCCAAATACGACGGAGCCTCCTGCCCAAAGCTGCACCTCCGATCGTATGTAAGAAAGATCTAGCCTTACACAGCTAACAAGAATTTGTGGATCCATTTCTTCCAGGATAGTCTTTCAGGGACTCAAATCGAATGGTTCTATCAGCTGGATGGAGCCAGTATTCGTAACTGGGAGGATTTGGCTACTGCGTTCTATAAGCAGTATCAGTATAATTCCGACCTCGCTCCTATGCGTACCCAACTCCAGGGTATGTCACTAGGGACAGGTGCAGGATTTAAGGAATATGCCCGAAAGTGGAGAGACCTTGCCGGAAGGGTGCAACCACCTCTGACTGACCGTGAACTTGTTGATATGTTTCTGGGGACCCTGTCTGGTCCGTTCTTCAACCATTTGATTAGAAATTCCTCAGCCGGGTTCACAGACCTTATCTTGACTGGTGAAAGAATTGAAGCTGGCATCAAAAGCGGGAAGATTCAAGAAGCTACGCCTTCTGATACTCAGAAAAAGCCCTACAATGGAAAAAAAGAGTCCAATGCTGTGTCTAGTAAAAAGAGTCGTCATGATCAACATGTATGGGCAACCCAGATCTCCGATCCCACGCCTGTTCAACAAAGATAGAGCAATAGGCGTAGGGTAAGATATCAAGATAGGAAGTATACTGACATCAACATGCCTTTGTCTCAAGCGTTACAACAATTGCTGAAGGTGAAACTGATCACACTAAAGGATCCTCCTCAAAATCCTGATACATCCTCTTCCAAGTATAACCCCAATGAAAGGTGTGCATACCACTCTGACAGTCTGAGACACGACACAAACAACTGTTGGAGTTTGAAGAACAAGATCCAAGACTTGATTGATGCCAAGGAGATCAAGTTTGACCCTCCGAAGACTCCAAACATAACCACTGCTCATATAATGAATCATTGAAAGCTTTTGTTCATTAGAATTTTCAATTTGTAATTTTCTTTTGATTGTTCGAACATTTACTCATGTCAAACTTTATTACTTTATCAATGCATCGCATATGTCTGTTTTGAATCAATCCATTCGTATTCACTATATTCAAATTGCTTTCATTTTTTGTGATGATCAACTCTCGATTAAAAATTCTAAACCTTTTGAGGGAGGATGACGAAAACGATACCACAATCTCTACAGTATGCTTTTGAACAGACCCCGCTGATGAAGTACAGGCATTGTTTCAAATCCTAAATAGTGGAGTTATAAGGAAGATAATCCCTAGTCAACCCCTTTGAGCCAAAGAAGTTGGAGTTTTTCTTTTCGCAAAAATTAAAACCCTTAATTATAACCTGGGGCAGGGTAGTTCTCTCAGTTAATCCAGGTGCACAATGAAGGGCATCACTCAGTGATCCAGGTGCACAAAATGGCATCAAAGAAGTCCTTCCGAAACAAGAGACGATGATGGTTCTGTATAATCGTAAGGACAAGCAGTCATTATCTCTCAAAATAAAAGCCCAATAAGTCAAAACCTATGAAGGAGACTTACACAAAAAATAGGGCATCCCGCTGACTGTAATCACAAAAGAAACAGTTCAGGCAAAAAGACATGGATAATAAAATCAAGAAGAAAGAGGTCCTACAAACCCTCAACAAAAAAAGAAATGACTGCCCATTCAAAGTAAACTGTCAGAATCCAAACCTTTACCGGAATATCAGGGCAAAGACTCAAACAGGATCTAACTGCACGATTAGCTGAGTTTAGGATCGAAGAACATCACGAAGAGCGGGTGGGTACAAATATACTTTGAGCCTTTATCCTTTGTTTCTTAAACCGTGAACCAGGCCACGTTATAACCCTTAAAAGTCCTAGCTGAAGCATGGGTTAGTTCGAAAGCATACTGTTACAAAAGGTGTCCTGACTCCTGTAGGGCTTGTTGTAAAATCTTGAGTTGACATCACATTTTACAAAAAATCACTTGTTTTATTGAAAACTGCATTTTCAAAAACTTCGAGACAGACATAAGCTTTGCATTCTTGAAATAATATTGTTTGCATATGACTATTTGTTCAAACAGTAGAGAAATTCGCACGATGAATGTTCAAGTGAACAAAAACCTTCTCAACAAAAAGGATCACATCAAGTGGGAAAACACTTCCAATCCAGGAGCACGACATGATCATTTTCCATCATCTGCGGCAGTCAAGTCAAGATTCAAGGAATCTCTCAAGATGCCAAATAGCTAGGGGCAAATCTCCATCTGAATCAATTAAGGCATTGAACATGAATTCCAGCAACGAATCTTGCCTGATCAAACATGTTCTGGTAGTATGGCAACACAACACTACTGACAGTGATAACTCCCTGCATCCTGAGAGCATGGACATAGTCGAAAAAATACTACGCATAATCAAAGACCCGCTAGGTCGACTGGCCTAGGCAAAAATAAAGGCTTCCCGGCGAACCAAAAGGGTTCGGGCAAAAATAAGGGATGAAAATGAAAAAATTTGTACACCCGGCAAGTCGAAAACCTGAAAAGGCGGCTTGGGCAAAAATGGGTATCCCGGTGGACTGAAAACCTGAAAGGGCGGTCCAGGCAAAAGTTAGGGATCACAGCGTACGACTATGTCCCGACATCTCGTCACTTGCCTACCAGAAGAAGATTTGTTAAATCGGCAGTTATCAAGACCTCCACAGGTACCTTCTCCCATAGAAGCTGGGGCAATAAGAATTGTCCGAACTGTACAAGCTGCTCTGTCCTCCAGGTACAAGGTAGATTCAGTTGAAAAGTATGACCAAGATACCTTCATTCCCCGCAGAGTAAGGCAAGATTCAACAATACTCTCCCCAAACAGAGTTGGCCTCCCATCAACCCTAAAAAGGCACAGTATCCCCAGCAAGTCAGCAATACTCTCCCCAAGCAGAGTTAGTCTACTGTCAGTCCTGAAAAAGTTGGGTATCCCCAGAAGATCTTAATATTCCCTAGCAAAGTATACAGATATTCCTTAGCAAGCATCCCCGACAGTCTTAATATTCCTCGATAGAAATATAAGATTGTTCCCCGGTGGAATACGAGATACCCCCAGTGGAGCCATTTCCTCAAAAGTTTCCCCAGGAGAGTTGAATCATCTCCCTAGTAGATTCTGGAAGCTTATTCCCTGCAGGGTATAAACGTATCTCCCTAGCCATATTCAGAAGGTTATCCCCACCAGAGTCTAATTGGGTTATCCTCAGCAACTTATAAACGGAAAGATCATCCCCAGTGAAGTTCTTTCTATTCCCCAGCGGAGTTCATCAGAATCTCCAACAGAGCTTATCAACAGAGTCCCCAACGGAGTTATCGTTAAGATCTCAGCGAAGCATCTCTTCCCCACAGAGTAATTCCCTGCAAAGTAATCTCTTCGCAATGTTTATTCCCCAACGGAGTCATCCTCTCCTACCGGTTTATTCTTGCAATCATCTTCGCTCATCATCCCCAGTGGAAACGAAGAACTCGACTCTTCAATATCAGCCCAGGATTTAACAAACTCCCCGGCATTTGTCAAGGATTTATTTTCCAAGACGAAGATACATTCATAAGACATTTCACATTTCATGCATGACAAAGTGCATACGACATGATCTCATTTATTTTTGAGAACATCATGACATCATGCATTTCATACATCATGACATCGCATACAACTAACTCTTTACCTTTTTAGGAAAGATCGATCAACAGATAAAAGTCATTACCTTTTGGATTAGCAGTCGTCCAAGATTCCTTCATCATCCCGTTGAGGTAGTAATCGTCAAGATTCCTTCATCATCCCATTGAGGTAGCAGTCGTCCAAGACTCCTTCATCATCCCATTGAGGTAGAAGTCATCAAGATTCCTTCATCATCCCATTGAGGTAGAAGTCGCCAAGATTCCTTCATCATCCCGTTGAGGTAGAAGTCGCCAAGATTCCTTCATCATCCCGTTGAGGTAGAAGTCATCAAGATTCCTTCATCACCCCGTTGAGGTACAAGTCGCCAAGATTACTTCATCATCCCATTGAGGTAGAAGCCGCCAAGATTCCTTCATCATCCCGTTGAGGTAGAAGTCGCCAAGATTCCTTCATCATCCCGTTGAGGTAGAAGTCGCCAAGATTCCTTCATCATCGCGTTGAGGTAGAAGTCGCCAAGATTCCTTCATCATCCCGTTGAGGCAGAAGTCTCCAAGATTCCTTCATCATCCCGTTGAGGTAGAAGTCATCCAAGATTCCTTCATCGCCCCACCGAGGTAGTAATCGTCCAAGATTCCTTCATCATCCCGAGGTATTAATCGTCCAAGATTCCTTCATCATCCCGTTGAGGTAGTAATCGTCAAGATTCCTTCATCATCCTGTTGAGGTAGCAGTCGTCCAAGACTCCTTCATCATCCCGTTGAGGTAGAAGTCATCAAGATTCCTTCATCATCCCGTTGAGGTAGAAGTCGCCAAGATTCCCTCATCATCTCGTTGAAGTAAAAGTCGCCAAGATTCCTTCATCATCCCGTTGAGGTAGAAGTCGCCAAGATTCCTTCATCATCCCGTTGAGGTATAAGTCATCCAAGATTCCTTCATCGCCCCACCGAGGTAGTAATCGTCCAAGATTCCTTCATCATTCCGTTGAGGTAGTAATCGTCCAAGATTCCTTCATCATCCTGTTGAGGTAGAAGTCATCAAGATTCCTTCATCATCCTGCTGAGGTAGTAATCATCCCCGATTCCTTCATCATCTATTTGGAGTAGCAATCGTCTCAGATTCCTTCATCACATCATTATCAAAAAAACAAAAAAAACCTTTCTTAAGTTCCGGATTAATACTTGTAACTAGCCAGGAAATATCTGTGGACGATGGATTGTAGATTAATACCTGAAACCAGACAGGACAACTATCTACTTGATCATCATGAAGTAACCCTACACCGGTTCCTTCTCTTCCAAGATGCAGTTTTACACGAACTCATCATCAGGCAACCTTACACATGTTCCTTCTTTCAACCTACCAAGTTACAATTCAACAAATGATCTCCATATGGCATCTATAAGCCCATCCTCCTATCCACCATCTTTACAAATGGCATCTGTAAGCCCATTCCCAACATCACATTGCTGATACTACACCATGCGAGTGTAAATTTCTGGGCACTTTAGTGTTCAATCATCTTCCACCTTCGGATCACGAAAGGCACGCAAGCCAATCTACCTCCTCAGGTCTAAGAAGATTGAACAGGGGCAACTGTTGTACCCCAAAATTTTCCCTCCCATATTCCTCAAGATTTTTCAAAAATCATCAGGATGCACAAAGTTACTATTTTTGGACAGCACAAAAGTCAACTGTATCTTGACCAGGGCATAACTTTTTCATGGTTCATCAGAAAAATTCTATCCAATGCTCATTTTGAAGGGGATGCAATTTCCTACAATCCATCTTCACACTCCAAGTCCAAGAAATGCTCTCATAAAAAGTTATCAATTTCTACATTATAGGTCAAATTCAAAAGTCAACAAAAATGAACTTTAAGTCAAAGACCATAACTTGAGATTGGTAAATCCAAATGACATGGGACCAAAGGAATTGGTTAGAGGACTTCAAGACCTTTCCAAAATATCCAAGAACATGTTCATGTGATCAAAATTGAGAAAGATATGCATTGGAGAAGTTGGGAAATTTTTATGAATTTGCAAAAGTCAACTTTGCTCAAAACATCTTGTTTTTGCTAATGGGCCTCAAATTTCTTCTTGAAACTTTATCCATGACTTATGCACGGCCCATCAAGCTTAATTGAATTTATTTTCTTATTTTTTATTAATTAATTGGATTTTTAATCAATATTAATTCATTTAATTAATTTAAATTGTAGGAAAATACAAAGATTTATTTTTTCAATCTTTTTGGGAAGCAAATATGGTCAAGATATGCTGGAAATTTCGTGTACAAATCAAATATGCAAAATTCTCCAAGTTTGGCAACTTTCTTCAATCATGAAAATGCAAAAAGATTTGATTTTCAATCAAATATTCAAATCATCATTCCAATGGATTTTTGTGCAAGATTCTGACCTAATTCCATTCCTCTATAAATATGCAAGCTAACCCTGATCATGGACACGTGAGAAAGCTGCAGACAAATCCATAGCAATATTGAAAATTTCCAAGAAAATTGAAATCCTAATCTTGCATTCCAGGACGATTCAAGAACTTTTGTTGATTTTAACACCTTGCAGGGGTTCCCAGGAACGTGTAGCAATTGAATTCGCACGCTAAAGCTCGAAGAATCACCCTATACAGAGTCACGGTTTGCCACTTTTTTCATAATCGTAACTCGTGATTCACAAGCATTTAACATGATTTCTTGATCGTTTTTTGTTGCTAGGGACTGTACAAAGCTAATGGTATAGTTTAATTGCATTGAAACGCCCAGAATCCAAAGATGCCATGAACAAGTTTTAGGGTTCATAAGCTTTTAAATTAGGGCTTTCTAAATCCAGTAAAATTGGGACCTATGAGATGCATCACTGAAATCGCGAGGCCAAAACGGTTGCAACCCACCCCTCCCGAAGCATTTATGTTCACCATATTCCTAATCGCTATTTTTCCTCATGGTATATAGTGGGGGTTAAAAACCCCCGTTATCTAACATTGTTTTTGCAGGTTCAGCGAGGAAGATGATGATGTCTTGATACATCATTGGTTAGTTCTAAAAAAGGCGCGCGTGTTTTGGTTTTTTACAGCATATGGATTAATTATTTAATATATTAATTGCTAGTTACTATAATAACGAATAGAACGCGTTGGTTGGAGTGGTTAAGGCAAGCATCCAATGAGCTTTGGGACCTGGGTTCGAATCCCAGGTCCCCCAAAACCTTTATTTCATTTTCTTTCATGTAATCATATGCAGGGGTCCAAAGGTGTTCCACCATATACTTCATCTCTCCAAGCGCCAGATGTCCCTAGACTCAAATCCAATGGTCCAAAGCTGGATGACCATCATACTCCTGGTCAATGCACACATGGACAATCACCAAAGTCAAAAGAGCTTGCAGCGTGTTGGGCTTCAAAATTCCAGAATGCACCTCCTAACCTGGCCCATCACCCCCTGGTTTCATTATTTTCTTATTTTTCTTTCTCTTTTATATTACTAATTATTATTATTTAATTAACATAATTAATTATTTTCATAATAAAATCAGAAAACTTAAAATATTATTTTTTATTATTATTATTTATTTATTTCACCTTTAATTTATTATTTTTGTAAATAAATTCTAATGTAATTAATTTAGTTAATTAGGTTAATTTTAACTTTTTCTCAATAATTTAAAATCAACATAGAATTAGGGTTTCTTTTGACAATTTTATTTTATTTTCATAAAAAACATAAAAAACTTAAAAAATATTTCTTTTAATTAATTAATTAGTTTTAGGTTTAATTTAATTAATTGCAAAATAACCAAAAATTCATTCTTTTCTCAAAAAGGGTCAAAACCCTAAAAACTTTCTGATTCAATCTTTTCTCGCGCGTGTGATTTATTCTTGATTAATTTTTTATCCATATTTATGTAATTGCTCCGAGGATGTAATAGCTTTAATTAGGACTTTTTATCGCTTTTATTTATTTTCCGCAATTTAATTTTCCAAGGGTTTGTTTTTGGCGATGCAAATACTCGACGCCTTGTAATAGTTTAGCTTTACTTTTCGCAACTATTAACTGCTAGATGTATGTTAACTAGGCTATGCATGACAAGACTTATTCTGAAAATAAAATCAATCCGTAGCTCACCATAACATGTGCAAAGATAAATTAACTGAAAAACAATACACTCGCACATGCTACTCTTAGGGTACGCCTCACTTGGTTGCCTCGACGTGGTCATTGAGTATAGGGTGTTTTAGAGGTCGCCCTCCTGTCTAAAGATCCAAGTTTCCTCGAAACGGTTGCCTCGGATAAAAAGGATCTAGGACACTAGGGTTACCGCTAAGGCGTCCTACTATTGCTTTGGTGACCACACATGTCCCTATAATCGAATTGACCCGAAAAACTCCAGCGACGATGCTACCTACTTCTCAATAGTGGGATAGTACTGTCTAAAGGATATTTATACAGCTTAATTTCTTATGAGTAGGTAGAGATTCTCAGGTACTTGCTCTTTCAAAAAAAAAAAACAACTTTTCGCACCTACACTTTTCTGACAAAAACTTTTAAACAACACTTCATACACTCTTGAGGACAGATACAAAAGTTAAATCGAAGTTTTCAAACAAAACTTTTCAAAACCCACAAACACAAGAAAAGCAAAACATTTTGAAAACATAGTGAGCAAGTACCTAAGAGCCCGTGGATAACCACAGATAGAAGGGTGCTAACACCTTCCCTTTCTATAATCTACCTCCCGAACCGAGAAAAATCTCGAAAAGGAATTTTGCTGTGCTTTTGTCCTTTCCTTGTTGGAGAAAATAAAAGACGGTGGCGACTCTTGCTTACCGCGACATTTCGCGAACCAGCATCCAAAACAGTCAGTTCTATTTCCACCGATCACGGGGTCCATCTTGGAAATCAGCAAAGTGGTATGAGTCAACATATACTGCCTTAGTCAGCGAGCAGCCCATACCAAAGCGCAACAAGTTTTCTCGAGCAATGAGTAGCGAGTCTCACAGTCGGTAAATTTTTTTCTAAGGTAATAAATGGCATGCTCTTTTCGACCAGACTCGTCATGTTGGCCCAACACGCACCCCATTGAGTTATCCAAAACAGTCAGATACATGATTAATGGCCTTCCTTCGACGGGTGGCATCAGAATAGGAGGTTCTAGCAAATACTCCTTGATCTTATCAAAAGAAACTTGACAATCATCGTTCCATTCAACTACCTGATCTTTCTTCAGCAGTTTGAAAATTGGCTCGCAGGTAGATGTCAGGTGAGAGATGAACCTCACAATATAGTTCAAGCGTCCCAAGAATCTTCTAACCTCCTTTTCAGTACGGGGGGCAGGCATTTCTTGTATAGCTTTTACTTTAGCTGGATCAACCTCAATGCCCTTGTTGCTGACAATAAATCCCAGAAGTTTACCAGATCTAACTCCAAAAGTACACTTGCTTGGATTCAGTCTGAGTTTATACTCCTTCAACCTGGCAAACAACTTTTGCAAATGATTAAGGTGCTCTTCTTATGTCGGTGATCGAGCTATCATGTCGTCTACGTAAACTTCGATCTCATGATGGATCATATCATGAAATAAAGCTACCATGGCGCGTTGATAGGTTGCCCTTGCGTTCTTCAATCTGAACGACATCACTTTGTAGCAGAAGGTACCCCATTGCGTGACGAAAGTAGTTTTCTCCATGTCCTCGGGGGCCATTTTGATCTGGTTGTATCCCGAGAATCAGTCCATGAAGGAAAAAACCTTGTGTTGAGCTGTATTGTTAATCAAGATGTCGATATGTGGCAGTGGGAAATCTTCTTTAGGGCTAGCCCTGTTCAAATCCCGATAGTCTACACACATTCTGACTTTGCCGTCCTTTTTAGGTACGGGCACAATGTTTGCAAACCATTGTGGATAGGTTGTAACAGCCAGAAAACCAGCGTTGAATTGTTTCATTACTTCGGCCTTAATCTTCTCAGACTTGTCAGGCCTCATTCGGCGAACCTTTTGCTTGATCAGTGGACAATCTTCTCTTGTAGGGAGACGGTGAACCACGATATTAGTGTCTAGTCCTGGAATGTCTTCATAAGACCAAGAGAATATTTCAACGTATTCATTTAACAACTTCACTAAGCGCTCCTTGACACTCGGTTCCAGGTTGGCACCCACTTTTACTTCCTTTTTGTCCTTCTCTGTCCCTAAGTTGATGGTTTCTAGCAACTCTTCATGAGGCAGAATGACCCTCTCTTCTTGTTGTAGAAGTATAGCTAACTCTCCCGGCACTTCACAATCTTTGTCAGCTTCGCACTCAGCATGATTGACCAAATCTTCAGAGTTACCGAAGGCTGAAACAGAATAGTCACCCATGGAATCCGAGGTGGATGGGTACCTGCATTTGTGAGTGTGGGTGTGTGTAAGGGATATCCATCCTTAAACAAACAAAAATGCAAAAGGAAATAAAATGAACACGATAGTTTATAGATGAAAAACGTCCAATGACTCATTAAAACATGGCATATGATTATGAAGAAAATCAAACCCTTACAAATGGACCCACATGCCCTGGGCAAGGCATGAAGTGAAAATAGTGAGCGAATTGTTTTAGTTATTATAGACCATAAAAATTGGAAATTGTTCAAAGATAAAAATTACTGGTTGATAAAGGTCATAGGAACAAAATCCTTTGCTTCCCAATTGCTCAAACCCCCTTCGACAGTCAGAAAAATCCAATCTTCAAAGTGGCTCTCCTCATCTTCATCTTCTACAACATTGATTTCGTGGTGTGAGATCTTGACGGGTGGTCCTCCAATCTTGGAGCGACGCATAGCCTTTTGTCATGCAGTAGTAAACCCTAAACCAAACTTATCTGTCTTATGGGGAAAGTCAGGCAATTGTCCCCATACTGTGCTCTTCCCCTCCTTAATCATAGCCTCTGCGTCCTTGAGAGATGCCATCCTAGCCACATGCTTGGGAATGATAGGTACCTCAACCGCTGTCTTCGCAACTGCTACCTCGGGAGAAACTTCCTCAAAATGTTGAAAAGGTGTTTCGATGAACTCGACATCTAACTCCACATATCGAAAGGAATTGAGGTGAATAATCATGTACTCTTCCTCGCCATGCACAATTATGATTTTACCCTTAACAGGATATTTCAGCATCTGGTGCAAAGAGGATGTAACTGCCCCGGCAAAATGGATCCACGGTCTTCCCAGCAAACATGATATGACGGACGGATGTCCATTACGTAGAAGGTGGAGTTGAACACTTCGGTGCCTACCTTGAAAGGAATATCAACCTCTCCATGAACCATTCTTTTGGAACCATCGAAAGCCCTAACGACGATGTTACTAGGTTTGAGGGTCAAACCTTCGCAATCCAAACGGTCTAAGGCCTTCTTTGGCAGCACATTAAGGGAAGAACCAGTATCAACCAAGACATGGGTGAGGGTGGTTCCTCGGAACTCAACTGAAACATGTAACACATCATTGTGTTTCCTTCCTTTGGGAGTTAAGTCAGCATCGGAAAAGCCCAGGCCATTATCAGCAGTAAGACTGGCCACACAATCCTGAAATTGGTCAGCCGAGGTCTCTTGGGGAACATGTGTCGTCTTCAAGAAATTAATCAGGGCCTTAGCATGGGCCTCTGAACAGAGAAGGAGGGCTAACATTGAAATTTTAGAAGGGGTTTTCCCTAATTGCTCCACAACGTCGTAGTCAATTTTTCTGATTATTTTTAGGATTTCATCTATCTCCTTCTGAGTGGTTTCGGGGATAACCACAACATGAGCCTTCGTCCTGACAGGCATTTCCAGTATCCTCTTACCCTTGTCGGTATTATCAGCAGATGGTCTTACTACAGGAATATCCAGTTCTTCAATCACTGGGCCTCGCACGAATGGTCAAACAGGTGTAGAAGCCTTCACGGGTCCGAAAACTACTCGAGGAGGAGCAATCTCCGGAGAAAAGATCCAGCCACTGCGGGTTATCTTGCTTGTACCCACGATGTTCCCTATATCAGGGTCTTTTTCAGAAATTTCTTGGACTGTTTCGATTTGTTTGATGCCGTGGTAGAAGATTTCTCCCCCATAGTTCCACGGTATCATTTTGCTTGATTGGTACGGGACATGTCCCGACATGGTGATCTTTAAAGGTACACATTCAGAGTTGGGTGTAATTCTGACAGGCTTTTTGCAAGCCTTGGGAGGATTGTCGGAAATGGTTATAATAGCAATATCATTGGATGAAGTATCGCAAGTATCAGGAGTAATCGGATTGAAAGTGTTAACAGGGGTTTTCTGGAAAAGTATTTCTTGAGTATCCATCAGGCATTGAACACCCGGCTTCAACATTGGACAATCACCTTGAATGTTCAAACAAAAATAACAGTCTTCATCACAACCAGGAGAGATCCCGGCCCTCAACAAATTTTCTTTAATCACAATCAATGGAGTCAACAGATCGACAACATCAGTAACATGGAGATTTTCCAAAACAGCATGCACATTGTGGCCGTGCTTGGGCATCGGAGCGGATATAACATTGGGCTTCTCAGGAGCGTCAAATTCAACCTCTTTGGCGTCAATTAAGTCCTGAATTTTGTTCTTGAGTGCCCAGCAATTATTGGTATCGTGCCCTATACTGTCGGAATGGTAAGCACACTTGGATTTTGAGTTGTAGGATGGAGAGGTGGTATTTACATTCTTTGGCGCCTCTTTTAAATTAGCAAGGTTCAACTTCAGGAGATGTGGAAGGATCTGAGCTGGTGTCATGTTTACTGGGGTAAACTATCGTGGTGGCCTTTGCTGATAAGTTCCGGGCTGATCATTCCTCGGTTTACTATTTCTAAGCTGGTATGATGCGGACTTCTGTATTAATACGGCCCCTACTGTTGGTCGATGTTCCTCTCTTTCCCGATTTTTCTGGGTGTATACAGCAGATGCTTCTTTCTTGGCTGGGAAAGGTTTTCTAACAACTGTGGATGCGGAAGCATCCTTTTGAATCTTTCCACTTTTGATACCGGCCTCCACCCTTTCGCCGGTCAAAACCAGTTCAGTAAATCCCGCAGAAGAGCTTCCGATTAGATGGTTGAAGAAGGGGCCAGACAGGGTTCCCAAAAACATGTCAACTAATTCCCTATCTGATAGCGGTGGCTTCACCCTTCCAGCCAGGTCACGCCACTTCTGGGAGTACTCCTTAAACCCTTCATTTGAAGCCATCCCCATACTTTGTAGCTGAGTACGGGTAGGCGCCAAATCAGCATTGTACTGATACTGACGATAGAAAGCGGCTGCCAAGTCTTCCCAATTGTGGACCTCTGACTTCTCGAGCTGATAAAACCAATCTAACTGAGTGCCAGACAAGCTGTCTTGGAAGAAGTGTACCCAGAGGTCTTTGTCGGATGAATGTGGCTGGATCTTTCTAACATATGACCTCAAGTGCATCTTAGGGCAAGACAGACCATCGTACTTGGCAAATGTTGGAACCTTGAACTTCGGAGGGATAACAATCCTAGCTACTAACCCCAGTTCCTCAAAATCCAATCCAGGCACCCTCTGCAACTCCATAGCTGCCAATCTGTCTTCAAGGTTCTTATACTTGTCATCCGATGGTGGATATTATTGTTCTGAATAGTCTTCGTCTTCTCCCTCTTCCTCCTCTTCTACCTCATACTCAAAAGGTACGGTAACTCCTTCCCCCTTGCCAATCCCTTCGTCAGACATTGAAGGAAACTCAAGAGTCCTTCTAGCATCGCCCTCAAATCTTCTTCCGAAAGTAGCTACCCCCGGTCTCTTTTTCTTTTTCTTCTCTTTATTCTTCTTTAGAAGAACTTTGAGATCCTCTTCACCCTTTGCCAAGGTCATGAGGAGTTGCTGAAATTGTGAATTTTGTGCCTGTAGATCCTTCACTGTTTGCTCCAAATCCATCTTGCTGAAATAAACAGCAGAAAGATAAGGAAACCTGGCTTGAAGACCTGTTTATGCATATGATGAATGATATGTTATTCATGTAATGCACTCAAGGGTTCAAAAATTCAAATTTGTTGTTGTTGTACCCCAAAATTTGCCCTCCCATTTCCTCAACATTTTCTCATCACAAGACCCTTGGAGCTCAAGATCAAGTTAGGGTTTGCTCTGCTCAAGACTCCTCCTTGCACTGTTGACCCAAATTAGGGTTTGAGTTTGCACAAAGGTGTTTTGACCTAAAAGGCCCAAAGTGACTTTCATGCTTCATGTTGAACTCATAAGTTTATCCATACCAAGTTTCAAGCCTTGATTCTAATCTTTGCCCAGTCAATTGGACAGTTGACCTAGAAATCACTGTATTGGGGGAAAAGTCAACTGTGGTCAATTGACAGTCAAACCTCATGATTTTTGACCCACATCAACATATTGAACTCATATGAACCATTTGGTCAAGTTTGGATCACAATTCCACAAGAAATTTGATCAGATCACCAAAAGGGCAAAATGGTCATTTTCAGGGTTTTGACTGCACAAAGGCAATTTTTGACAGTTTGACCTAGCCAATGGCAAACCAAGCTCACATATGGACTCAAGGACCCAATGGAATTGTCTTTACATGTTCAACAAATTCAAAAGATCCCAAATGCACAAGATTGATAGATGAATTTTCCAGTCAACTAATCAAGATTTGACTGTATACTGAAAAGTCAAACTTTGACTTTTTGGTCAAAATCAAGTGTCAAGATTCATTTTTCATAAAGACATGTCAAATTATGAAACTTGTTCATCAAGAAATCAAAAATCACAAATTAGGGTTTGAAATGAAGAATTTTCATAACTTAGAATTTTTCTAAGTTATGAAAATCCCTAATTTTTTCCTAACTTTGTCCCACTTTCTCATCAAGATGCATTTGGATTCAAACAAAACTCAAAACATGAAAGTTATAGTCCATTGCAAAATCTACAACTTTGATTCACAAAGTTTCATCAAAAGAAGCTTGTAGCTCAAGTTATGATTTTTGGAACAAGGGTGCAAAACATTCTTAACTTAGAAATATTTTGACCTATTTTAGGCAGGATTTTTGCCTAACTTCATGGCCATTTTTCACATGCTTCCACTTGGAATTTCAACTTGCATTACAAAGATGGATTGTAGTACACATTCTAAGCTTTCCAAATTGTCCAAGAACTTCTTAAACACCCTTGTGGTTAGGGAGAATCGAATTTGTCAATATGGGCAAAAGTCACTTTGATTCATGGCCAAATGCATGTGCATAACTTGTGCATTTTCAAACTCAGCTTGCACAAAGCTAGTTACAGGCCTCTAATCTCATTTACACTCAATAATTTAATGCCAATCCTTTGTGTTCAAGCCTTATCTTGTGTGTTTAACCATTACATGCCAAATTAATCCATAATTAGAAAAAGCACTTTATCCATTCTTGTAAAGCATGGCTTTATGTCAAGTTTACAAATCAAGAGGTACATGCCATATCTTTAGGCACAAGATTCATGAACATATCCAACTGATCAAGACTCAAATGTGCAGCATAGTTTAGGGCTTTGGACAGGCTTGTATAGAAACTCACATTTTCCTTACTTATCAAAGAAGCAACTTTGCAAACACAACAACATCTCACATTCCTGTCAACACAAGCTTAAGCAAACTTATTGAACACATTCCAAACATCAAACCTGACCTGAAACACGAGCCAACCACCTTCAATCCCTCCTCATTCACAGAAACACCTCCTTGCTGCGAAAACAGAGTCCCTTCTGCAACTTGACTTCCACAAACACTTCCACTCGTGCATTTTGGCTGAAACCTTTGCAAACACATTCCATAACATCCATACAAACTATTCCAAGCATTGAACTAGAACTGTAACATCCATAGCCAAGTGTGCCATTTTCATTTTTCATCTGTGCAGGTTAACTTCTATAGCTCGATTCAACAAGATTCAAAGCAAGCTAAGCATAGGAGAAGCATCCCTGGACCTCAAGCAAGCTATACAAGTCCTCACATTGCATTGAAAGTACCTCCACTGTCATACACGAATCAAGCTGAACAGGTAAAAGTTTGAACTTCTATCTCTTAATCCAGGCATATCTAGGCTTAGGTTTGTGAAGAAGTTATATCATACTCATGTCCCTGAAGCCACCCATATCCTCACTTTCCATTTATATTGCATGTGCTGAGAGAATTTAAGACATGAACATTGGAAAAAACTTAGGTCAGGAATTGGGGGAGAAGAAATTCTCTCTCATTTCTGAGAGTTAGAATGACTTTTTTATATATTTGGAATCGTGACAAGATGCTCTATAACATTGCTATTGTAAGTTTTTGCTGAATCTCAAAGAATCATGAGATAGCAGGAAGCACGCGTTTTTGTTTGGAAGGTTGCTGGAGGTTGAAGACAACTCCTTTTGGTCTGGGCTTGGTTCATTTTTCTGTTTGCACCTCATTTTTCCACATACACCCCCTTGGCCCATTGTGTTTATTTTTATCATTTTTGATTTTCTCTTTTTTGTTTCTGACTTATTATTTTTAGTTAAAATATTAAAAATATTAAAAATATTTTTTTCAACTATTTTTGCATTTTATTTGGATTTTATTTGTTTTATTTGAATTTATACATTGTAAATAACATATATCCTTTTATTAAAATTACCAAAGATGATACAAAATACATTTTTATTTTCTGATTTTTATTTTATTTTATCTTTTGGAAATACTTTCTAAAAATATACTTTTTTTGTAAATAATAAACATTTTTTATTTTTGTACCTATTTAATATGTTTAGTAAATAATATAAATACTTATTTATCTTTTATTAAATATTTAGGATAAATATAAAAATAATACATTTTTCATTTTATTAATATTTAACCTCAAAAATACTTTTTTATAATATACTTCCTTTTTATTTATTTTTTGTATATAATTAATAAATATTGCATATAATAAATAATAAATACTTCTTACTTAGAAAATTAGGGTTTTGCCCTAAAATGTAAAAATATCCAAAATTATTCCTTTTTATTTTTGTTTATTTGTCACATAAAAAATACCTTTTACATACATATAAAAATCATTTTTTGCATCTTGCATATTTATTGTATTTTATTTAATTATTGTGCAATTAATTAATTTGTATATTCAATTTGGATGTAATAGCTTAGATTTTAATTTCTTGTTAAATATCCCCATTTGAACATTTGTATCCTCCATTCCATAATTGTGTTGTAATAATTTAGGATTTTTTATTTTCATTTAAAAGCTTTCTAAATATGCCATGATAGACTTAGGGTTTTGTATGCAAAAATCAACCAAACAAATAGCTTGACCTAATTCAAAGATAACAAAGCATGAAAATGGACAACACTTGCACACTTGCACCCCTAGGGTTACTCCACTTGTTGCCTTCAATAATGGGCCATGTTGCATGTTAGGTGTTTTTGGCAAAACAAAACAATTCAAATGATCGTAGTCCCTCGATGACGCTTTCAAAAGTTGCCTAAAAATGATCAAGTCCCTTAAAGGAAAAATTGCCCAAAGACACTTGGCACCATTGCAATCATGGTCTAAACGATGACCCGCGCCCGTCCCGTTCACATCCTAACACAAGATTGTCCACCAAATACAATGGTGGAACAAAATTGTTAAAAGGGTTAAAGACACAAGAAAGATCTTTGAGAAATTTAGGGTATATAGCTCTTGGTTACTTGCCAACTTGCAAAACAAAAACACTTGCCTATTTTTCAAAACCACATATCACAACACACTTTCAAAACAACTTTCAAAAACATTGAAAACTTTTCAAAAGACATACACCTTTGTATACATCCAAACATGGATCATTACAAAGATTGCCACCACATTGGCCTCTTTTCAAAACATTTTCAAAACCCACACACAAAGCACCATTTCAAACAATTGAAAATGCAAGGCAAGTGATCTAAGCAAGTAACTAAGAGCCCATGGGTAACCATGGATAGAAAGGGTGCTAATACCTTCCTTTTCTATAATCTACTCCCCGAACCCAAGAAAACATCTCAAAGGTTTTTGCTGTGCTTTTTAACCTTTCCTTAGGATAAAATAAAAAGTCAGTGGCGACTCTTACTCAACCAAAACATTTGCGAAAACAAACGCAAAACCCAAGTCAGTTCTCCCACCGTATCACAAAACTGGCGACTCTGCTGGGGAGAATTTTAAAGTGGAGTAACCTTAGGGCTTAGATCACCCTCTTGTATGACTAATTGTTTGCTTTGATTGCTTTATATCTTGGTTCTCTTGTTTGGGCTTGAAATCCTACACCCGAATTTTGGGAAACATTCATAGATAGCAATGCGTTGTGGAAACTGTGCGGGGTATACCGACACGGTTGAAGCAATAGCTATATTAGTGCGACATATTTGTGAGTACCGGTAACCCTTGAGTTCAATCAAGGAGAGTACGAGGCCGCTGAGTGATGTCACTAAGCACTAATGACCTAGAACCTTACTTGACCATCTTGGCCTTTCATTAGGGGTAGTGAGATGACCGGCTTTGGTGCAGTCCGAAGTTGGTAGATACTCGATACTACACTCATTGAGGGTTGTTTTCTTGGAATATTTTGGTCGCTAGTTAAGTGGCTAAACTAAAACAATGAACATAGAAAACAATCCAGTGATATTGAGCTCCTTAGAACCCGGTTACTATTTATAGGACAGGTTTTTAAGCCAACTTCACTCAAGAGGGTACTTACCTATGAAACCTCATGAAAGCCTAAAACTAGGGTTTTGTGTGATTTGCTTGTACATATGTTTGTGCATACATCATGAGCATCATAAAGCATCACATGCATACACTAACCATTTCAAGGGTTTAGATCTTCATCTTTGTTCTTGTTTTGTAGATTATGGAAATTCTTCGCAAGAAAGCTATCCAAGTCAACCTTGTGAGAATCCCTCCTCAACTCAAGGAGCTCACATCCAGGATTCCGGAAAGCTCTCCCTTCAGTGAAAGACGTGGTAGACTGCTCAGCTTAGTCAACACCAACATTGAAGAGGACATGGTAAAGGTGTTGTTCCAGTTCTTTGACCCCCTTCACCACTGTTTCACTTTCCCCGACTATCAATTGGTGCCCACTTTGGAGGAATCTTCTCAACTCTTGAGGATTCCTATTCTTAATCGACTACCCTACAACGGTACGGAAAAAGAACCAAAGCCTGAAGATTTTGCTCAAGCACTACACTTGCAACCATCTGACATCAAGGGGCATTGGGAAACTAGAAGCGGCGTCAAAGGTTTCTTGGCAAAATTCTTGTTTGAGAAGGCACAAGAGTGTTGGAATTCATTGGATCTACAAGCCTTTTAAGAAATTGTGGCACTCCTCATTTATGGGTTGGTCTTGTTCCCAAATCCTGACCAGCTTGTAGATGCCAACGCCGTCAAAATCTTCTTATCCAGAAATCCAATACCAACATTGCTTGGGGACATTCTTCACTCATTTTACACACGAACAATGAGAAAGAGGGGTGTTCTCATGTGTTGTACTCCTCTCCTTGCAAGGTGGTTTATTTTGCACCTTCCACAATCTGTTTTGAAGAATGACCAAGGCTTAAGGTGGTCACAATGATTGATGACCCTCACTCACTCTGATGTACATTGGTGTTCTCGGTCCAGAGAAAATGTCATCATCATCGATCGTTGTGGAGAGTTCCCTAATGTTCCATTGCTTGGCATTAGAGGAGGCATTACCTACAACCCTTGTCTAGCTTTGAGACAATTTGGTTATGCACGGAGGGATGGCCCTCACGACATGTTGATTCCTGACCTAGTTTTTGACTTCGACAACGATGCGCAAGGACTTCGCCAAAGATTCATCAGAGCTTGGAGGATGCCTAACAAGGTAGACAACAAGACACTGGGGCACAAGAATTCCATCCCTCTTGAGCCTTATCTCAAATGGGTACGAACCCGAGCCCAGAGTCTAATGATGCCTTACCCTCATGTTCTCCCTGTGATTAAAGAGCCCGTTAAGGAAGGAGAGGTTCCCTACACCATCCTATATCCTGACATGCCTACATCGTGGGAGGAGATGCAGAAGAGTTGGATCCAACTCAAGGAGGAACGGAACACTTTTGAAGCCAGCTTCTACGCCAGTGAGAAGAAGGTTTTGGAGCTTACCCGCCGACTCCATGAGGAAAAGACCCTTAACACCTACATTGCACCAAAGAGGATGCGCAACTTCTTTTTACCTTGAGAAGTTTTTTGTAATATTTGGCCCATGGGGCATTTATGTACTAACAAATTTCTTCTTATTAATATGACGTGCGTTCTTTTTGTTTGCAACAATTTTGAATTTGCTAAACCCTTGAATGCATTGCATACATAAGCATATCATTCATCATGCGCATAAACAGGTCTCCACACCAGGTTTCCTTATATTTCTGCGGTTTATTTCAGTAAGATGGATCTCGAACAGACGGTCAAGGACTTGCAGTCTCAGAACTCACAGTTTCAACATCTCCTGATGACCTTGGCAAAGGGTCAGGAGGATCTAAAGGCCCTGCTTGGGAACAAAGAGCAAGTAAAAAAGAAGAAGAAAAGAATCGGGGTGGCTACCCTAGGAAGAAGGTTTGAGGGTGAAGCCAGAAGAGTTCTTGAATTTCCCCTACTTCTGAAGAGGGAACCAGTAAAGGGAATGCGGCTGCGGTACCTTCCGAATCCGAAGCTGAAGTAGGAGAGGCTGAAGAAGACGAAGACTACTCTGAGCAACAATACTCGCCCGCTGACGACAAGTACAAGGGCTTGGAAGATAGGTGGGCAGCTATGGAACTGCAAAGAGTTCCCAGCTTAGATTTCGAAGATTTGGGATTAGTTGCTGGAATTGTGATCCCCCCGAAGTTCAAAGTGCCAGTTTTTGCAAGATATGACGGGCTATCCTGCCCAAAAATGCATCTCAGATCATATGTAAGGAAGATCCAACCTTACACTGCAGACAAGAACCTATGGATCCATTTCTTTCAGGATAGCCTTTCAGGGGCTCAACTCGAATGGTTCTATCAGCTGGATGGAGCCAGTATCCGAAACTGGGAGGACTTGGCTACTGCATTTTATAAACAGTATCAGTACAATTCTGACCTCACTCCCACGCGTACCCAACTCCAGGGTATGTCACTGGGGACAGGCGAAGGATTCAAGGAGTATGCGCAAAAGTGGAGAGACCTGGCTGGTAGGGTGCAGCCACCACTGACTGACCGTGAACTTGTTGACATGTTCTTAGGGACCTTGTCTGGTCCGTTCTTCAACCATCTGATTGGTAGTTCTTCTGCTGGGTTCACAGACCTGATCTTAACCGGTGAGAGAATAGAAGCTGGCATCAAGTCGGGGAAGATACAGAAAAGTGCCTTCTCGAGTACTAAAAAGAAGCCTTTCAAGAAGGAAGCTAGTGCTGTTTATGGTCCCAGAAGACAAATTAAACCGGAACGCCGCCAAACTGTCAACGTGTTGGTAATTTCAAAGCCTATTGCTGCTCCTCAGCAGTACAACCAACCGAGGGGTGAGAGACCCAAAAGGCAGTACACTCGGCTTAGCATGACCCTGTCTCAGATTTTGCCGCAACTACTATCAACCAATCTGGTAACTGTCAAAGAAGCTCCGAAGGTGGTGAACACAGCTTCTCCAAAGTACAACCCCAACGCCCGTTGCGCTTATCACTCTGATAGCCCGGGGCATACTACGGACAATTGTTGGGCTATGAGGAATAAGGTTCAGGACCTTATTGATGCTAAAGAAATACAGTTTGAGGCGCCCGAAAGACCCAATGTCGTGACTGCTCCCATGCCCCAGCATGGAGTGAATGCTGTGGAAGAAGACTTGTATGTAGCCTCTGTGGAAGATATTGTTACTCCGTTGTTGACTGTTAAGAGGAACCTGTTGCTAGCCGGTTTATTTCCGGGATGTGGTAAAGGTTGCCTTCTATGTGTTGTTTCACCTGTTGGATGTCCTTTGCTGAAATCAGGTATCCAAAGCCTGATGGATAGCAAAGAAATCTTGTTCGAGAAGATTGTTGTTCCTACTGTCCCTGCTGAAGAAGTTTCTATTGTCACTATTTTCAACAAACCTCCTAAGGCTCCTTCAAAGAAGCCTGTCAAAATCGTGTCCACTCAGAAGATTGCTCCTATCATCATCACTGTTCCAGGGCCCCTCCCCTATACATCCGACAAAGCTGTCCGATGGCACTATGGGGCATATGTTTATGTGCTTGGAGTTAAACAAGAGTTTGATACTAGTACCGACGTCAGTAACATCACCGGGCCTGCTAAAGTTACTCGCAGTGGTAGGTTATTCTCACCAAATATTGCGCCACCAGCTATTCAGAAACCTCTTGTCATCACACCTGCAAGTGTGCCTGCTTCCCTTCCTAATCAAGTTCCTATTTCTACCCCTGCTGCCGAGTCATCTGACGCTCGGGGCAAAGGGATTGCTACTGATTTGCCTTCCCTGACGGAGGCACCAAAGACAACCAATGTTGAAGCTTCCCAGCACGAGATGGAAGAGATTCTCAAGATCATTAAGAAGAGTGATTTCAATGTAGTTGAGCAGCTGGGGCACACCCCATCAAAGATTTCTATGCTATCACTGTTGTTGTGTTCAGAGGCCCATGCCAAGGCCCTGATTTCCTTTCTGAAAACGGCCCATGTGCCACAAGAAACGTCTGTTGATCAATTTACCGATTGTGTGGCCAACTTGACTGTCGATAATGGTTTGGGCTTCTCTGACGCCGATCTAACTGCCAAAGGAAAGAACCATAACGATGCCCTGCATGTCTCCATTGAATGTAGGGGCACTACTCTTGCCCATGTGTTGGTAGACACCGGTTCTTCATTGAACGTATTACCCAAGAAGGCCCTAGACAGGTTGGATTGTGAGGGTTTGGAGCTCAAGCCTAGTAACATTGTTGTCCGAGCCTTTGACGGTTCGAAAAGGATGGTACATGGGGAAGTTGACATTCCAATCAGGGTTGGCTCTCAAGTCTTTGATTCTACTTTCTATGTGATGGATATCCGACCATCCTATTCTTGTTTGCTGGGTCGTCCATGGATCCACAAGGCTGGAGCGGTGACCTCCACACTACATCAGAAGCTTAAGTACCCGGTCAGAGGGAAAATTGTTACAGTTCAGGGGGAGGAAGAGTATATGGTCAGCCACCTCAACTCGTTCCGGTACATAGAGATGGATGGGGAATTCATTGAAACCCCCTTTTAGCACTTTGAAGAGGTGCCTCAGACACTGGCATCAGCTGAAACTGTGATTGAAGACCCTCCTTTGAAGTTGGCTTCCTTAAAGGATGCTCGGGCTGTTATTGAGAAGGGTGAGTGTGCAAACTGGGGCCGACTTCCTGACTTTACTCCGAAGACCGACAAGTTTGGTTTGGGCTTCACTGCAGAAGCTCAGAAGGATGTTCGTAAGGCAGGAATTGGAAAACCTCATGTGTTCATCACCAACCCGGGAGTAAATGCTATTGAAGACGACGTGGAGGAATCTGAATTCGACAGCTGGATCTACCCAACAACCGACAGTGGACCAAGCAACTGGACTGCGAAAGACTTCACACCTATTACTTTTGTCACTTAGTAATGAACTCTTTTGTTTTTCAATTTGTAACAAACAATATGTTGAAACTTTTATGGCTCGGTGTCCTACCCGGGGCACTGTGGCTCCATTTGTGAGGGCTTTTGTGTGTCATTTTCATATATCATCAATAAAAACATTGGACGTTTGTTGCATTCCAAAATCTTGCGCTCCTTTTCTTTCTTTATTATATATTGCAAAACAGTTATATTTACACACACTCACCTATACAGGTTCCAATCCACTCTGGATCTCACTGGTAACGACTCTGCTACCGCCAGTTATGACTTCGAAAATCCGATCAACTTAGCCGAAGACGAAGGTGAAGATGATTGCGAAGTGCCTGGTGAGCTCGCGAGACTGTTACTCCTGGAAGAGAGGGCCATTCAGCCACATGAAGAGCCAGTGGAAACGGTAAATCTGGGTACTGAGACAGACAGAAAGGAAGTCAAGATTGGTGCCAATCTGGAGCCCAGTGTGAAACAACGGTTGATTCAGATGCTGCATGACTATGTGGAAATCTTTGCCTGGTCTTACGAAGACATGCCTGGGTTGGATACCGACATTGTGGTTCATCACCTGCCTACCAAGGAAGATTGCCCTCCGGTTAAACAAAAGGTCCGCCGTATGCGTCCAGAAATGTCCGAGAAAATCAAAGCTGAGGTTATGAAACAATTTGATGCCGGGTTTCTAGCAGTGACTTCTTATCCTCAGTGGATTTCCAACGTAGTTCCAGTGCCAAAGAAGGATGGTAAGGTCCGAATGTGTGTTGATTACAGGGATTTAAATAGGGCCAGCCCTAAGGATAATTTCCCTCTGCCTCATATCGATGTCCTGGTTGACAACACTGCTCAGCATAAAGTTTTCTCCTTCATGGACGGTTTCTCCGGTTATAATCAAATCAAGATGGCTCCTGAAGACATGGAGAAGACCACTTTTGTTACTCAGTGGGGCACCTTTTGCTACAAGGTCATGCCTTTTGGGTTGAAAAATGCTGGGGCAACCTACCAACGTGCCATGGTTGCTTTATTTCATGATATGATCCATCACGAGATAGAATTATACGTCGACGATATGATTGCAAGGTCCCAAACTGAGGAGGAACACCTTGACCATTTACGAAAGCTGTTTGACCGTCTGAAGTTGTACAAGCTGAGGTTGAACCCAAACAAATGCACCTTTGGGGTGAGATCTGGAAAATTGTTAGGTTTCGTCGTAAGCGATAAAGGCATTCAAGTGGACCCTGCCAAAGTGAAAGCCATACAAGAGATGCCAACTCCCAAGACAGAGAAAGAAGTCAGAGGCTTTCTAGGATGGTTGAACTACATTGCCCGATTCATCTCGCATCTAACTGCTACCTGTGAACCAATCTTCAAGCTGCTGAAGAAAGATCAAGTAGTACGTTGGAACGATGAATGTCAGGCCGCTTTCGAAAAGATCAAAGAGTATCTCCAAGAACCACCCATTCTTATGCCACCGGTTGAAGGGAGACCTCTAATATTATACTTGACAATACTTGACAACTCAATGGGGTTTGTGTTGGGGCAGCATGACGAGTCTGGCCGAAAAGAGCACGCCATTTACTACCTTAGCAAAAAGTTTACTGACTGTGAGACCCGGTACTCACTGCTCGAGAAAACTTGTTGCGCTTTGGTATGGGCTGCTCGCCGGCTGAGACAGTATATGTTGACTCACACTACTTTGTTGATTTCAAAAATGGATCCAATCAAGTACATATTCGAAAAGCCTACTCTGTCCGGAAGAATAGCAAGATGGCAGATGATCTTGACGGAATATGACATCCAGTACACGACTCAAAAAGCAATCAAGGGAAGTGTATTGGCAGAACATTTGGCACACCAGGCAGTGGACGATTACCAGTCGATGAACTTTGAATTTCCAGACGAGGATATCATGATAGTGACTGATTGTGAGGTACCTGGACCGGATGAAGGACCTGAGGAAGGATCCCGATGGTCTATGCACTTTGACGGAGCCTCGAACGCTTTGGGTAATGGTATTGGCGCTGTGATCATATCCCCTAAAGGCACTCATACTCCACTCACCGCCCGACTATGTTTCAACTGCACCAACAACATGGTAGAGTATGAAGCATGTATCATGGGTCTTCAAGCTGCAATTGACTTAAGGATCAAGTTTTTGAGTGTCTTCGGAGATTCCGCTCTCGTGATCAATCAGATCAAAGGCGAGTGGGATACTAAACACCCAAATCTTATTCCTTACAAAGAGTATGTGTTGACATTGCTTCCCCACTTCGAGGAGATAACTTTTGAACACTTCCCAAGAGAGGAGAATCAGTTAGCGGACGCGTTGGCTACAATGTCTTCTATGTTCAAAGTCAAATGGGATAACGAGGCTCCCTGGATCATCATTTGGAAGTTGGATGAACCTGCATATTGCTGTGATCTTGAGGCTGAAGAGGTAATAGAAAAACCCTGGTATCATGAAGTGAAGAGGTACCTGGAAGCTCAAGAATACCCCGAGGGTGCATCTGTTAATGACAAAAAGTTCCTGAGAAGGTTTGCGGCAAAGTTCTTCCTCAGCAACGGCATTCTGTACAAGCGGAACCATGATTCAACCTTACTGCGTTGTATGGATAAGACTGAAGCAGAAAAGATCATGGCAGAGCTACATGAAGGTACCTTCGGAACACATTCCAGTGGACATACCATGGCAAAGAAAATCCTTCGGGCAGGATATTTCTGGTCCACAATGGAAGCCGACTGTTACCAACATTCTCGGACTTGTCATAAATGCCAGATCTATGCTGATAAGGTGCACATTCCTCCGGTTCCTTTGAACGTCTTGACAGTACCTTGGCCTTTTGCAATGTGGGGCATTGATATGATCAGTGAGATTCAGACCTACGGCATCCAACGGGCATCGCTTCATCCTAGTAGCGATTGATTACTTCACGAAATGGGTTGAAGCAGCTTCCTATGCTACGGTAACCAAGAATGTCGTGGCACGGTTCATTCGGCATAACCTGATCTGCCGCTACGGTGTACCTGAGAGGATCATTACGGACAATGGTACCAATCTTAACAACAAGATGATCAGTGAGCTCTGCGAGCAATTCAAGATACAGCACCACAACTCTTCTCCATACCGGCCGAAGATGAATGGGGTTGTCGAAGCGGCAAATAAGAATATTAAGAAGATTGTGCAGAAGATGACAGTGACCTACAAAGATTGGCACGAAATGTTACCATTTGCTCTTCATGGGTACCGTACCTAAGCACGGACGTCAACAGGGGCAACTCCTTTTTCCTTGGTTTATGGCATGGAGGCAGTCTTTCCCATTGAAGTCCAGATACACTCTCTCCGGATAATGAAAGATGCAGGTTTGAGTGAAGATGACTGGATCCAAACTCGACTTGATCATTTAAATCTAATTGACGAAAAGAGACTCACTGCTATTTGTCATGGTCAGACGTACCAAAAACGGATGATCAGGGAATTTAACAAGAAGGTCAGACGACAAGAGTATCAAGTCGGAGACTTGGTAATCAAGCGCATCATTCTTCCTCAAAGTGATCCCAGGGGAAAATGGACCACTACGTACGAAGGGCCATTTGTGGTTAAACATATCTTCTCAGGAGGGGCTATGATTCTAACCACCATGGATGGTGACGACCTTCCTCACCCCGCCAATGCAGACATAGTAAAAAGATACTACACATGATAAAAGACCCGCTAGGTTGACACACCTAGGCAATAATAAGGGCTTCCCGGCGAACCAAAAGGGTTCGGGCAAAAATAAGGGATGAAAATGAAAAAATCTGTACACCCGGCAAGTCGAAAACCTGAAAAGGAGGCTTGGGCAAAAATGGGTATCCCGGTGGACTGAAAACCCGAAAGGGCAGTCCAGGCAAAAGTTAGGGATAAAGCGTAATATTATGTCTCATTGGATCACCTTGCATCCAGAATTCGGCATCAATCAATCAGCTTCATCTTCAACTAAGCAGCAGAGTGATGAGACGCTTGAAGACATAAAGGCGATAGCGGAGTTGGAACCCAGTGGGATTATTTTTCACATAGCTGTTTTGTTTCCTTTTCACAAAATTGTATAAACTCTATTTTACTCGGCGGCGTTCTCTTGCTAGGACGTCAGCCTCTTGTACAAAAACGCCTATTTACAGGCAAATTTCAAAATCAATACAAGTTCAATTTTTTAGACAAATTATCCATTATTTTTCCTTTTTCTATTTTGTTTTGCGAAGAACGTCCAATGTTCATTTTTGATATATGCATTTGACATTAATTGCTAATTATGAATAGTTGCATGCGAAACAAAGGACTAATTACAGATGACATCAGAAACAGGGGCAATAAAGAATTGTCTAAGCGATCTAGTTGCTCTATCCACAGAGGTACCAGGGTAAGTTCGGCTGAAGAATGTAACCAAGTTACCTCAACTCCCCACAGAGTAGGACCAGATTTAGCAATACTCTCCCCAAAAAGGCACAATGTTCCCCTAGCAAGTCAACGGTACTCTCCTCAAGCCGAGTTAGTCTACTGTCAGCCTTAAGGAAATTGGGTATCCCCAGAAGATCTCAATATTCCCCAGCGGAGTATACAGGCATTCCTCAGCAAGCATCCCCGACAGTCTTAATATAAGATTGTTCCCCGGCGGAATACCAGACACCCCAGTGGAACCATCCCCCATTATAATCTGAAAAGTTTCCCCAGGAAAGATGAATCATCCTCCCCAGTAGATTCTGGAAGCTTATCACCTGCAGAGCGCGTACGTCTCTCCCCGACTTCATTCAAAGGTTATTTCCCATCAGGGATTATAACTGGGTTATCCTCAGCTAATTACCACAGAAAGTTCATCCTCGGCGAAGTTCTTCCTATCCCCAGCGGAGTTCATCAAATTCTCCCAACATGACTCATCAGTGGAATCCCCAGCGGAGCTCTCATCAAAACCTCAGCGAAGTATCTCTTCCCACAGAGTAATTCCCCGCAGAGTAATCTCTCCAAAAAGTTTATCCCCCAACGGAGTCGTCTTCTCCTACCGGTTTATTCTTCCAACCATCATCCCCAGCAGAAGCAAAGAACTCTACTCTTCAACGTCAGCCCAGGATTCCACAAACTCCCGGCACTCGTCAAGGATTTATTTTCCTAGACAAAAATACATTTATAGACGTTTCACATGATAAAGTGCATACAACACTATCTCATTTTGAGCATCATGACATCATGCATTTCATACATCATGACATTGCATATAACTAATGTTTCACCTTTTCAGGAAAAGGTCAATCCAAAGATGATTACTATCAATTATCGCAATTCCAGATTCGATTCCTGTATCTAGCCAGGGCATATCTGTGAGCGATTGATTGTAGATTCGATACCTGTATCTAGCCAGGGTATATCTGCATGAAGAGTTTGAAGATCGACCCCTGTAATAGGCCAGGAAATTATCTTTCATTCTCAGGTCAGAGGTTTACACCTGTATCCAGCCAGGAAAGCTATCTCTACCAACCTTTTGCAATTTCCAGATTCGATACCTGTATCCAGCCAGGGCACATCTGTAGACGACAATTTCCAGATTCGACACCTGTATCTAGCCAGGGCATATCTGTGAGTGATTAATTGTAGATTCGATACCTGTATCCATCCAGGGCATATCTGCATGAAGAGTTTAGAGATTTGATACCTGTATCCAGCCAGGGCACGTCTGTATGCAACCTTTTGAAGTTCCAGATTCGATTCCTATATCTAGCCAGGGCACATCTGTGAGCAACTAATTGTAGATTTGATACCTGTATCTAGCCAGGGCATATCTGCATGAAGAGTTTGAAGATTAACACCTGTAACAGGCCAGGAAACCATCTTCATTTCTCAAAGTACGCAAGTTCTCGCTAAGGAATCTCTTACGCGATCAACACTTCCAAATGGCATCTATAAACCCATTCCCGACAAGGTTCTGTCACGTCTCCAGATGGCATCTATAAGCCCATCCTCCTATCCATCCTATCTCCAAATGGCATCTATAAGCCCATTCCCGACATCACATTGCTGATACTCCACTATGCGAGTGCAAATTTCTGGGCACTTTAGTGTCCAATCTCCTTTTACCTTCGAGTCGCGAAAGGCAAACTTGCCAATCTAACTCTTCAGGTCTAAGAAGATTGAACAGGGGCAACTGTTGTACCCCAAAATTTTCCCTCCCATTTCTTCAACATTTTCTCATCACAAGACCCTTGGAGCTCAAGATCAAGTTAGGGTTTGCTCTGCTCAAGACTCCTCCTTGCATTGTTGACCCAAATTAGGGTTTGAGTTTGCACAAAGGTGTTTTGACCTAAAAGGCCCAAAGTGACTTTCATGCTTCATGTTGGACTCACAAGTTTATCCATACCAAGTTTCAAGCCTTGATTCCAATCTTTGCCCAGTCAATTGGACAGTTGACCTAGAAATCAACTGTATTGGGGAAAAAGTCAATTGTGGTCAATTGACAGTCAAACCTCATGATTTTTGACCCACATCAACATATTGAACTCATATGAACCATTTGGTCAAGTTTGGATCACAATTCCACAAGAAATTTGATCAGATCACCAAAAGGGCAAAATGGTCATTTTCAGGGTTTTGACTGCACAAAGGCAATTTTTGACTGTTTGACCTAGCCAATGGCAAACCAAGCTCACATATGGACTCAAGGACCAAATGGCATTGTCTTTACATGTTCAACAAATTCAAAAGATCCCAAATGCACAAGATTGACAGATGAATTTTCTAGTCAACTGATCAAGATTTGACTGTATACTGAAAAGTCAAACTTTGACTTTTTGGTCAAAATCAAGAGTCAAGATTCATTTTTCATCAAGACATGTCAAATTATGAAACTTGTTCATCAAGAAATCAAAAATCACAAATTAGGGTTTGAAATAAAGAATTTTCATAACTTAGAATTTTTCTAAGTTATGAAAATCCCTAATTTTTTCCTAACTTTGTTCCACTTTCTCATCAAGATGCATTTGGATTCAAACAAAACTCAAAACATGAAAGTTATAGTCCATTGCAAAATATACAACTTTGATTCACAAAGTTTCCTCAAAAGAAGCTTGTAGCTCAAGTTATGATTTTTGGAACAAGGATGCAAAACATTCTTAACTTAGAAATATTTTGACCTATTTTAGGCAGGATTTTTGCCTAACTTCATGGCCATTTTTGACATGCTTCCACTTGGAATTTCAACTTGCATTACAAAGATGGATTGTAGTACACATTCCAAGCTTTCCAAATTGTCCAAGAACTTCTCAAACACCCTTGTGGTTAGGGAGAATCGAATTTGTCAATATGGGTAAAAGTCACTTTGATTCATGGCCAAATGCATGTTCATAACTTGTGCATTTTCAAACTCAACTTGCACAAAGATAGTTACAGGCCTCTAATCTCATTTACACTCAATAATTTAATGCCAATCCTTTATGTTCAAGCCTTATCTTGTGTGTTTAACCATTACATGCCAAATTAATCCATAATTAGAAAAAGCACTTTATCCATTCTTGTAAAGCATGGCTTTATGTCAAGTTTACAAATCAAGAGGTACAGGCCATATCTTTAGGCACAAGATTCATGAACATATCCCACTGATCAAGACTCAAATGTGCAGCATAGTTTAGGGCTTTGGACAGGCTTGTATAGAAACTCACATTTTCCTTACTTATCAAAGAAGCATCTTTGCAAACACAACAACATCTCACATTCTTGTCAACACAAGCTTAAGCAAACTTATTGAACACATTCCAAACATCGAACCTGACCTGAAACACGAGACAACCACCTTCAATCCCTCCTCATTCACAGAAACACCTCCTTGCTACAAAAACAGAGTCCCTTCTGCAACTTGACTTCCACAAACACTTCCACTCGTGCGTTTTGGATGAAACCTTTGCAAACACATTCCATAACATCCATACAAACTATTCCAAGCATTGAACTGGAACTGGAACAGCCATAGCCAAGTGTGCCATTTTCATTTTTCATCTGTGTAGGTTAACTTCTGTAGCTCGATTCAGCAAGATTCAAAGCAAGCTAAGCATAGGAGAAGCATCCCTGGACCTCAAGCAAGCTATAAAAGTCCTCACATTGCATTGAAAGTACCTCCATTGTCATACACGAATCAAGCTGAATAGGTAAAAGTTTGAACTTCTATCTCTTAATCCAGGCATATCTAGGCTTAGGTTTGTGAAGAAGTTATGTCATACTCATGTCCCTGAAGCCACCCATATCCTCACTTTCCATTTATATTGCATGTGCTGAGAGAATTTAAGACATGAACATTGGAAAAAACTTAGGTCAGGAATTGGGGGAGAAGAAATTCTCTCTCATTTTTGAGAGTTAGAATGACTTTTTTATATATTTGGAATCGTGACAAGATGCTCTATAACATTGCTGTTGTAAGTTTTTGCTGAATGTCAAAGAATCATGAGATAGCAGGAAGCACGTGTTTTTGTTTGGAAGGTTGCTGGAGGTTGAAGACAACTCCTTTTGGGCTGGGCTTGGTTCATTTTTCTGTTTGCACCTCATTTTTCCACACACACCCCCTTGGTCCATTGTGTTTATTTTTATCATTTTTGATTTTCTCTTTTTTGTTTCTGACTTATTATTTTTAGTTAAAATATAAAAAATATTAAAAATATTTTTTTCAACCATTTTTGCATTTTATTTGGACTTTATTTGTTTTATTTGAATTTATACATTGTAAATAACATATATCCTTTTATTAAAAATACCAAAAATAATACAAAATACATTTTTATTTTCTGATTTTTATTTTATTTTATCTTTTGGAAATAATTTCTAAAAATATACTTTTTTTGTAAATAATAAACATTTTTTATTTTTGTACCTATTTAATATGTTTAGTAAATAATATAAATACTTATTTATCTTTTATTAAATATTTAGGATAAATATAAAAATAATACATTTTTCATTTTATTAATATTTAACCTCAAAAATACTTTTTTATAATATACTTCCTTTTTATTTATTTTTTGTATATAATTAATAAATATTGCATATAATAAATAATAAATACTTCTTACTTAGAAAATTAGGGTTTTGCCCTAAAATGTAAAAATATCCAAAATTATTCCTTTTTATTTTTGTTTATTTGTCACATAAAAAATACCTTTTACATACATATAAAAATCATTTTTTGCATCTTGCATATTTATTGTATTTTATTTAATTATTGTGCAATTAATTAATTTGTATATTCAATTTGGATGTAATAGCTTAGATTTTAATTTCTTGTTAAATATTCCCATTTGAACATTTGTATCCCCCATCCCATAATTGTGTTGTAATAATTTAGGATTTTTTATTTTCATTTAAAAGCTTTCTAAATATGCCATGATAGACTTAGAGTTTTGTATGCAAAAATCAACCAAACAAATAGCTTGACCTAATTCAAAGATAACAAAGCATGAAAATGGACAACACTTGCACACTTGCACCCCTAGGGTTACTCCACTTGTTGCCTTCAATAATGGGCCATGTTGCATGTTAGGTGTCTTTGGCAAAACAAAACAATTCAAATGATCATAGTCCCTCGATGACGCTTTCAAAAGTTGCCTAAAAATGATCAAGTCCCTTAAAGGAAAAATTGCCCAAAGACACTTGGCATCATTGCAATCATGGTCTAAACGATGACCCGCGCCCGTCCCGTTCACATCCTAACACAAGATTGTCCACCAAATACAATGGTGGAACAAAATTGTTAAAAGGGTTAAAGACACAAGAAAGATCTTTGAGAAATTTAGGGTAGATAGCTCTTGGTTACTTGCCAACTTGCAAAACAAAAACACTTGCCTATTTTTCAAAACCACACATCACAACACACTTTCAAAACAACTTTCAAAAACATTGAAAACTTTTCAAAAGACATACACCTTTGTATACATCCCAACATGGATCATTACAAAGATTGTCACCACATTGGCCTCTTTTCAAAACATTTTCAAAACCCACACACAAAGCACCATTTCAAACAATTGAAAATGCAAGGCAAGTGATCTAAGCAAGTAACTAAGAGCCCATGGATAACCATGGATAGAAAGGGTGCTAATACCTTCCCTTTCTATAATCTACTCCCCGAACCCAAGAAAACATCTCAAAGGTTTTTGCTGTGCTTTTTAACCTTTCCTTAGGATAAAATAAAAAGTCGGTGGCGACTCTTGCTCAACCGAAACATTTGCAAAAAAACGCAAAACCAAGTCAGTTCTCCCACCGTATCACAGTTGTAAACAAAAAGAACGCACGTCATATTAAGAAGAAATTGTTAGTACATGAGTGCCCCCATGGGCGAAATATCACAAAATTCTTAATGTAAAAAGATGTTGCGCATCCTTTTTGGTGCAATGTAGGTGTTGAGAGTTTCCTCCTCGTGAAGTCGGCGGGTGAGCTCTAAAACCTTCTTCTCACTGGCATAAAAGCTGGCTTCAAAAGTATCCTGTTTTTATTTGAGTTGGATACAACTCTTTTGCATTTCCTCCCATGATGTTGGCATGTCAGGATGTAGGATGGTGTATGGAACCTCTCCTTCCATAACAGGCTCTTTAATCAAGAGGAGAATGTGAGGATATGGCATCATTAGATTCTGAGAGCGGGTTCGTACCCACTTGAGGTAAGGCTCAAGGGGGATGGAAGTCGTGTGCCCCAGTGTCTTACTATCCACCTTGTTAGGCATCCTCCAAGCTCTGATGAACCTTTGTCGAAGTCCTTGTGCATCGTTTTCGAAGTCAAAAACTAGGTCAGGAATCAGCATGCCATGAGGGCCATCCCTCTGGGCATATCCAAATTGTCTCAAAGCTAGACATGGGTTGTAGGTAATGCCTCCCCTAATTCCAAGTAGTGGGACATTAGGGAATTCACCACAATGATCAATGATGGTGACATTTTCTCTGGACCGAGAACACCGATGTACATCAGAATGTGTTAGGGTCATCAACCGCTATGACCACCTTAAACCCTGCTCATTCTTCAAAACTGGTTGTGGAAGGTGAGAAATAAACCACCTTGCTAGGAGAGGAGTACAACATATGAGAACCCCTTTTTTCCTCATTGTTCGTGTGTAAAATGAGTGTAGGATGTCCCTAAGCAATGTAGGTATGGGATTCTTGGACATGAAAATCTTGACAGCATTCACATCTATAAGCTGATCAGGGTTTGGGAACAAGACCAACCCATAAATAAGGAGTGCCACAATCTCTTCAAAAGCTTGTAGATCAAGAGAATTCCAGCAGTCTTGGGCCTTCTCAAACAGAAACTTTGCCAAGAAACCCTTGACACCACTTCTGGTTTCCCAATGCCCCTTGATGTCAGATGGTTGCAAGTGTAATGCTTGAGCAACATATTCAGTCTTTGGTTCTTTTTCCGTACCATTGTAGGGTAGTTGATTAAGAATAGGAATTCTCAAGAGTTGAGAAAATTCCTCCAAAGTAGGCACCAATTGATAATCAGGGAATGTGAAACAGTGGTGTAGGGGGTCAAAGAACTGGAAGAGAACTTTCACCATGTCGTCTTCAATGCTGGTGTTGACTAAGTTGAGGAGTCTACCATGTCTTTCACTGAAGAGAGAATTCTCTGGAATCCTGGAAGTAAGCTTCTTGAGTTGAGGAGGAATCCTTACAAGGTTGACTTGAATTGTTTTCCTGCGAAGAGATTCCATGACCTACAAAACAAGAACAAAGATGAAGATCTAAACCCTTGAAATGGTTAGTGGATGCATATGATGCTTTATGATGTTCATGATGTATGAACAAGCACATGTGCAAGCAAGTCACACAAAACCCTAGTTTCAGGCTTGCATGAGGTTTCATAGGTAAGTACCCTCTTGAGTTTAGTTGGCTCAAAACCTGTCCTATAAATAGTAACCGGGTTCTAAGGAGCTCAATATCATTGGATTATTTTCTATGTTCATTGTTTTGGTTTATCCACTTAACTAGGGACCAAAATATTCCAAGAAAACAACCCTTAATGAGTGTAGTATCGAGTATCTACCAACTTTGGACTGCACCAAAGCCGATCATCTCACTACCCCTAATGAAAGGCCAAGATGGTCAAGTAAGGTTCTAGTTCATTAGTACTTAATGACATCACCCAGCGGCCCTGTATTCTCTTTGATTGACTCAAAGGCTACCGGTACTCACAAATATGTCGCACTAATATAGTTATTGCTTCAACCGTGTCGGTATACCCCGCACAGTTTCCACAACGTATTGCTATCTATGAATGTTTCCCAAATCCGGGTGGAGGATTTCAAGCCCAAACAAGAGAACCAAAATGTAAAGCAAACAAAGCAATCAAAGTAAGCACATAAAGGTGATCTAAAACCCTAAGGTAACCCCACTTTTAGCAAGATCCCCAGCAGAGTCGCCAGTTCTGTGATACAGTGGGAGAACTGACTTGGGATTTGCGTTTGTTTTCGCACTTGTTCGGTTTAGCAAGAGTCGCCACCGACTTTTTATTTTATCCTAAGGAAAGGTCAAAAAGCACAGGAAAGACCTTTGAGATGTTTTCGTGGGTTCGGGGGGTAGATTATGAAAAGGGAAGGTGCTAGCACCCTTTTCATCCATGGTTATCCATGGGCTCTTAGTTACTTGTTTTAGATCACTTGCCTTTGCTTTTCAATTGTTTGAAATGGTGCTTTGTGTGTGTGGTTTTGAAAAATGTTTTGAAAAAGATGCCTTGTCTAGGCAACCTTTGCAATGATTCTTGTTTGAATATATGCAAAGGTGTGTGTCTTTTTGAAAAGATAATTCAATGTTTTGAAAGTTGTTTGGAAATTATTTTTGAAGTTGTGTTGTGAAGTGTGTTTGAAAAATGGCAAGGATGTTTTGCAAGATTTTTGATCAAGTAACTAAGAGTTGTCTACCCTATTTTACTCAAAGATTTTCTTGTGTTTTAACCCTTTTAACAGTGTTGTTTCACCATTGTGTTTGATGAACAACCTTGCGTTAGGATGTTAAATGGGACAGGCGCGGTTCATCGTATGCAATCATTGAAGGCAACTTGTGAGACGCTCTAGCAATTTTGTAAGGGACGAGATCGTTTTATCGAAGGCAACATCGAGGGTCATCGAGGGACTACGATCTTTGTTTATAGAAGGGACATTTGCTAGAGTGTCTCATACTCGAGGGACATGATTGCATTTTCCGAGGCAACAAGCGAGGTTACCCTAGAGGTGGAAGTGTGAATTGTGTATTGATGTTCATGCATTTATCTTGTATTAGGTCAACTAACGATTGATTTTAGATTTTTCGCATACAAACCCTAATCTCTAATCATGGCATATTTAACAAAGCATAAAGTGCGAGAATTAAATTATAAGCTATTACAAAAGAGTATCTGGGGTGGGGGTACAAATTATTTACAAATAGGGATGAATCTCATCAGAATAATGTCCAAATATTATATTTACAACCAAATCGAATCGTCGCATTCTCAACGTAAAAATATAACAAGGTATAAGAAATAAAGAGAATCAAAAGTATTGTGAAATGCATATGGTTATTTGCAAATGATTAAATAAAATATTAACCTAACAAAAATTAAGTGTTTATTATTATTTTTGTGTTTTTGTTAGTTTTATATAGAAAAACAAGAGTCTTAAAGAAAAGAAAATTACTTTAAGTTAAAAAAAACTATTATTTATGTATTTTTGGTTTTAAAGGTAATGAAAACTATTAAGAAAATTTTTATACAAAAAATTAATATATCATTTTTTATTTAACAAAAAAAGAAATAGGTTATGAAAATATGGTGATAAAAAATATTGTTTTCAAAACATAAAAAGGGGTAAGTGGGCTTAAAGAATGTATGCATTTGGCCCAAAATGAAGATTGAAAGAGAACAAGGGAGGGGGGGGGTATAGGCGACAGAATGCGTTTGGGCCTTAGTTTGGTTCATGGGGCAAAAGCCCAGTTGAAATGTTTGAACAGATTTCGCTTAGGGTTCATTCACAAATGGGGATTAGGTTTTACAGTTCATGAACGGTGCCGCTCTCCTCTCGTCTTCATCCTCTTCATCGTTCCCAAATCAAGAATGAACTGATGTCTTCTCCTCTCTTTAGGCCACCAGAATGCCACCTCCAACCTCTCATCCCCGTGATTGTACAAGGCGGCGATTTAAAAAGGTATTATTCATTCTAAACGCGTTTTAGGGTTAGGTTCGTGCATGTTTAACTTTTACATGTTTTGATCTTTGATGCTTGTGTTTATGTGAGGTACAAAGAGAAAGAAGGAAATTGATACCTTGATGACTTTGTTCTGTAAGACGATGGAGAGGGAGCTTGGAATGGAGGCGCTCTAGGGTGGCCGGAGGAGGGAGGACGTGATGACCGCGTTTAGCTTTTCTGGTATTTTGTATCTTTGTTTGATGATGATGTTATTTTCTGAAAATCCTATTTCTGAAAATGCTTCCTTCTGAGTTTTCTCTTCTTCTTCTACGAGTATGTTAGTGATGATTAAATCTGAAACATTGCCTTTGATATGTTCTTCTTTGTTGGCTTTGTTGATTCTGATGATGATGGACTTTGAAGTTTGTTTGTTGCTAGCTTTTACAATCTTCCTCTTTCTTTTTGTCAATGATGATATTCTTCTGAGATGTTATTATTGTTTTGATATTTGGTGTTTGATGATGGCGAGGGTGAACCGTGTTAATAGCTTAGGCAATTTCTGGTATTGGATTGCAATTTTGCTTTTGATAAGCTATGCAGTTCGAAACAGGTTTGTGTCTTTTGAGCAGTTTGAAGGTTTTTGACAGTAGGCTTTGCAGGTTGGGTTGAATGGTTTGTTCGTATTTTTGATAGCAGGTCTCGATTTGTTTGTTTGAAGGCTTGGTGTTTTTGTATTGGTAAGGCAGGCTTGTGCAGTTTTAGGCTTGCCCCTTGGATGCAGGTTCAGGTTTGCTTGCTAAAGGTTTTTTTTAGCAGGTTACATGTTTTTTTGTCTTTTGTTTGGTACAGGCAGGCTGTTGTATTTGTTTGGTACAGGCAGGCTTGCTTGCAGTTACCGTTTTTGGTTCTCTTGCAGTTTGCTTCTGGTTTTGAAAGCAAGCTCTAGTTTTTTGTGGCTTCCCCCCTTTTTGAAATGTTAGAAATGTTATATTTATGTTATCCTTTAAGCCTGCCAAAACTGCAAACCTTTTTACTTTACTCTCTTTCTCTCTCCATAAAGCATTTTTAAATTGCTTAAAGTCCCTTTTCTGAAAAGATTGTTGGCCGGGAAATGATGAAAAGTTTTGACAAGCTTGCTTGCTTGCATCTTGGTTTATCTCTGCATTGTACTTCCATATTTTCTGCATTGACAGTTTTGTGTACTTTGACAGCTTAGTGTACTTGGTTGACAGTTTGTGTACTTAGTTGACAGTTTGTGAAACTTGGTTGACAATTTGTGTAACTTGGTTGACAGTTTGTCCAACTTGGTTTGCTCAGTTTGACATTGTGCAGCTTGGTTTGCTCAGTTTGACATTGTGCAGCTTGGTTTGCTCAGTTTGACATTGTGCAGCTTGTGCCTTCTTTGTATTTAATTGATTAATTTTACTTTCCTCTTTGTGAACCAAGAATAGAAATCTTCTTGTGATTTTCAAAGAGGACGAGTAAAACATGATGAAACCAAAACAATCTGATTCCGGCCAACAATCTTTAATGATGACTTTATATTTTTCTGTCTGAAAATGCTTTTTAATTTAACTGTACTGATTTCTTTTTTTTGTCTTTGCAGGTAAATACCAGTTAGATAATGGCAGAAGCAGTAGAAGATAGAAGACTTCAAGAGACTTAGATTTTAGATTTATTTTCTTTTCAATTATTGTAATAAATATTATTGTAAACATTGTAAATAAATTTACAGTATTCAAATAACATTTGTAACAACAATTAAAATAAATAAAAAGTCTTTGTCAGATAATTATTTATCTCTTATGCACTATCTATTTAATTATTTAAATCTCTTGAATTAAAATAATTGGAAATGCGTCCCAATAATTTTAACTCAGATAAAATAAATAATCAACAAACTTTGCAAACTCGCAACCTTGCATTAACCACAATACGCCCGGCATTCCAATTAATCATATGCTTTGTACAGTTAAACAAACAAACATCCATACACCTTTCACCTCATTGATCAAACCAATGCTTCAAACTTTCAATCAAAAGCCTCAGCTCCTAGCCCAGATGTTTAGGTTTTTTGAGAAACAAACAGCAATCTTGAACAAGCGCAAAACAATGTAACAGTCAATTGAAATACTTTGGATTCAAACTCTTCTGAGAAATACGAGTGAAAAACCCTAATTCCAGATTTGCTGTCAAAAAAAAGTCTGCTTGATCAATTCTTTAGCCAAACTCAACCAAATCAATAGAAACCCTGATTCTGGATGGACTGATAAGAAAAATCTTTTTGACTGATTCAAAATCAATGGAAACCCTAATTTTGGACTGACTGATAAAGAAAAGTCTGTTTGACCGATTCTTGAGCCAATGTGAAAAATCAGGGCAAACCCCGAAGTTATGATTCTTTGTGAAAAAAGGGAGGGCAAATTTTGGGGTACAACACCCGGTATAGTACTCCTCAACAACAGGTATATGTGCCCTCACAAAGGAATCTCTTATACGATCAATTTTTCTTGGATGGCATCTTTAAGCCCATCTCCGACAAGATTCTGTCACAGCCTCCAAATGGCATCTTTAAGCCCATTCCCTCAACTATACTATGACGAGTGCAAATTTACGGGCACTCTAGTGTCCAATCCTCTTTTACCTTCGAGTCACGAAAGGCCAAACTCGTCAATCTAACTCTTAAGGTTCAAGAAGATTGAACAGGGTCAACTATTGTACCCCAAAATTTTCCCTCTCATTTTATCATCATTCCTCATCACAAGGCTCTTTGAACTCAAGATCAAGCTAGGGTTTGCTCTGCTCAAGACATCTCCTTGCACTGTTGACCTAAATTAGGGTTTGAATTTGAACAGGGATTTTTGGACTTCTAATGCTTAAAGTTACTTTCATAATTCATGTTGGACTTACAAGATTACCTCTACCAAGTTTCAAGCCTTGAATCAAATTTTTGCCCAGCCAATTGGACAGTTGACCTATAAATCAGTTGTATTGGGGAAAAAGTCAACTGTGGCCAATTTACAGTCAAACCTCATAAATTTTGACCCACATCAACCTTATAAACTCATATGAACCATTTGATCAAGTTTGGACCACAACTCCACAAGAAATTTGATCAGATCATCAAAAGGGCAAAATGGTCATTTTTAGGGTTTTGACTGCACAAGGGCAATTTCTGATTTTTGACCTAGCCAATGGCAAATTGAGATCAAGAATGGATTAAAAGACTCAATGGAATCATCTTGACCTATTCACAAGGTTCAAAAGATCTCAATTGCATTGGATTGACAGATGAATTTTTCAATCAACTAATCAAATTTTGACTGTACACTGAAAAGTCAAACTTTGACTTTTTGGTCAAAATCAAGTGCCAAGGGTCATTTTTCATCAAGATGTGTCAAAACATGAAACTTGTTCATCAAGAAACCCAATTTTGCAAATTAGGGTTTAAAATTGAAAATTTTCATAACTTAGAATTTTTCTAAGTCATGAAATGTTCTTATTTTTTCCCAACTTTGTCCAACATTTTCATCATGATGCAATTTGATTCAAACAAAACTTCCAACATGAAAGTTGTATTCCTAAACAAAGTCTACAACTTTGATTCACAAAGTTTTCTCAAAAGAAGCTTGGATTTCAAGTTATGATTTTTGGAACAAGGGTCCATGAAACTTTTAACTTAGTGAATTTTGCCCTAGTTTAGGCAGGATTTTGACCTATCTTCATGGACATTTTTCATATAGTTCCAGTTGGAATCTCAAATTGAATTTCAAAGATGGAATTTAGAGCATGTTGCAAGATTTCCAAAATGTCCAAGAACTCTCCAAACTCATTTGTGGTTAGGGAGAATCGAAGGCTTGAAGTTGGCAAAAACTCGGATTTTATCCATGGCATGTTCATAGTGATACAAATTGCAAACTCTAATCAGCTTGCTTTGCACTAGATTACAGGCCTCAAAACCATTCCATACTCAATAATTAAATGCAAATCCATTGGTCTAAGGCATTGTTTTGGTCATTAGAGGTTTGCACATTAGATTAATCCAAAAATGGTAAAAGGTACATTACCATTTTTGCTTAAATCTTGCTTTATCTCAAAACTGAATCCTTGAGCATTGAGCCATATCTTATGTAGAAAATCAAATCCATAAACTTGAGGGGCCAAGGGCATAGTGTGCTAGCTGATAGATAGCCTGTATAGGCTTGTCTTCTATCACTTCTCATGTTTTGCTTAATAACCAAGAAACTTGTCCAAATTCACATAACTCTCACATCTGAAAGAACCAACTTGTGCAAGCTTTTGAGATAAGTTTCTCACATCCCCTTGAGCCAGAAACACGACCCTTTGAGCCCTCAAACCTCCCATAGCACAAAATAATCTTCATTTGGAAAAACAGGGCACTCCCAGCAGTTTGGTTTCCATAGCACAAATCCCTCGTGCGTTTTGTCCCAAACCTGTTCAAACACCTTCCATACAACCTATCCAAGCTATCCCAACCCTTAAACACTAACTATAACTCCATTTACAAGGTTTTCCATTTTTTATTTCAGCTTGTGCAGGTTGAGTTCTGTAGGCTTGTTCTAGCACATTCTAGGCAAGCTAGGCGTTAGAGAAGGTCAGGGGAAGTTTAAGCAAGCTCCCAAACATCTCAGGCCTCATTGAAAAGCTCCACATTGTCAGACACGATCTCAACTGAAACAGGTTTTTATCAACTTCCTATCTCTCTATTTAGAAACAATTAGACTTAAGTTTGTGAATAAGAAATGTAGTATTCATAGCCATGAATCTGTACATATGCTCAGTTTTCATTTTAGTTAAGCATGCTAAGAGAATTTGGTCCATGAACATCCTGAAAAAAAATAGGTTAAGATTTAGGGCCAGAGAAATTCTCTCTGGTCTTTGAGAGTTAGGACAAGTGTTTTATATGGTTGAATTCGTCTTGGAAAACTCTACAACTTTGATGTTATGTGTTTTTGCATTAGAGCACGTATATAGGTTGTTCGTGTTTGAAACCAGGCGCGAGCAAATTTGAGACAGAGGTTGAAGATGAAGTCTGGCTTGGGCTGGGCTTTGGTTCTTTTATTATTTGCACCCCCCTTTTTATTGAATACACCCCCTGGCCCATTTTCTTTACATTTTATATTTTGTATTTATTTCTCATTTCTGATTTTTATTTTATATTTTCCAAACATAAAAAAATACCCAAAAATATTTTTATAAATTTTCACATTTATTTTGTATTTTATTTTCATTTTTTCTAACATAAAAAACAATTTAATTAGCATATACTTTTATTTATTGAAAACTTGAAAATAATATATGATAACATTATAATTTTATTTTTATTCTTTATTTTATTTACACTCAAAAAATATTGTTCTAAATATATTTTATTTTTATTGTACATAACTAATATATATATATATATATATATATATATATATATATATATATATATATATATATATATATATATATATATATATATATATATATATATATATATATATATATATATATATATATATATATATATATATATATATATATATATATATATATATATATATATATATATATATATATATATATATATATATATATATATATATATATATATATATATATATATATATATATATATATATATATATATATATATATATATATATATATATATATATATATATATATATATATATATATATATATATATATATATATATATATATATATATATACATACTTTTATTCTATTTAATAAATACTTGAGAATAAAAACTTGAAAATATTATACTTTTATTTTTATTATTATTTACACTAAAATGATACTTTTTATATTTTATTTTTTGTATATACATTAGTTTATTTTATATAAATAGTATATTTAATATATTTACATTCTTAAAAGAAAATTAGGGTTTTACCCTTAATAAAAAAACAATAATCCTTTTTTATTTATTTCTTTCCATATGCATTAAATATTTTTTACATACATAAAAAATAAACATAAACATTTTTGCATAATATTTTGTATATTTATTTAATTTGTTTATTTAAATATTGTTCATTTATTATTTATGCCATTGATTCAATTTGGATATAATAGTAAAATTAGGGTTTTAATTTCTTGTCAATTAATCCATATTCAAAAGTTGTATCCCCCTCCCCATAATCATGTTGTAATAGTGGTAGATTTATCTTTACGCATTTATGCTTCCAATTATGCCATGATTAGAAATTAGGATTTGTATGCAAAAAATCCAAAATCAAACAAATAGCTTGACTAATACAAAGACAAAATGCATGAAAATGATAACACAATGCACACTTGCACCCCTAGGGTTTCATCCACTTGTTGCCTTTTAAATGGGCCATGTTATGCATGTTGAGTATTTTGGAAAAAACAAAAACAAAACAAAAGATCATAGTCCCTCGATGACGCTATCTTGGTTACCTAAACAAAATGATCAAGTCCCTCAAAAAATTGCTAAAGATGCTTAACACAATTGCTATCATGGTCCATACGATGACCCGCGCCTGTCCCGTTTAATATTCTAATACAAGGTTGTTTACCAAATGCAATGGTAAAACAACACTTTCAAAAGGGTTAAAAACATATAGGAAAGATCTTTGAGTAAAATAGGGTAGATAACTCTTAGTTACTTGATCAAAACTTGCAAAAACATCCTTGCTATTTTCAAACACACCTCACAACACAATTTTAAAACATTTCCCAAAATCAAACTTTCAAAACATTGAAATATCTTTTCAAAAGACAATACACCTTTGTATATATTCAAACAAGAATCATTACAAAGGTTGCCACAACGATGGCCTCTTTTCAAAGCATTTTCAAAAACCACACACAAAGCACCATTTCAAATAATTGAAAAGCAAAAGCAAGTGATCTAAACAAGTAACTAAGAGCCCATGGATAACCATGGATGAAAAGGGTGCTTGCACCTTCCCTTTTCATAATCTACTCCTCGAACCCAAGAAAACATCTCAAAGGTCTTTCCTGTGCTTTTTGACCTTTCCTTTGGATAAAATAAAAAGTCGGTGGAGACTCTTGCTAAACCGAAACATTTGCGAACACAAACACAAAACCTCAAGTCAGTTCTCCCACCGTATCACAGTAAGGTTATGAGAAGGAACCTGGATAGTAGGGCTTATGGGAAAGAACTTGGGTAAGGTTGCTTCGTGAGGAGTTTGGATAAAACTGCATCTGAACCGAGAAGGAACCTGGGTAAGGTTACTTTGTGAGGAGTTTGGGTAAAACTGCATCTGAACCGAGAAGGAACCTGGGTAAGGTTGCTTTGTGAGGAGTTTGGGTAAAACTGCATCTGAACCGAGTAGGAATCTGTGTAAGGTTGCTTTGCGAGGAGTTTGGGTAAAACTGCATCTAAACCGAGAAGGAACCTGGGTGAGGTTGTTTTGCGAGGAGTTTGGGTAAAACTACATTTGAACCGAGAAGGAACCTGGTTAAGGTTTCTTTGTGAGGAGTTTGGGTAAAACTGCATCTGAACCGAGAAGGAACCTGGGTAAGGTTGCTTTGCGAGGAGTTTGGGTAAAAATGCATCTGAACCGAGAAGGAACCTGGGTAAGGTTGCTTCAGGATGAGTTTGGGTGAAACTACATCGGGAAATTGTAAGGAGGAACCTGGGTAAGGTTGCTTCAGGATGAGTCTGGATGAAACTACATCGGGAAATTGTAAGGAGGAACCTGGGTAAGGTTGCTTCAGGATGAGTCTGGGTGAAACTACATCGGGAAATTGTAAGGAGGAACCTGGGTAAGGTTACTTCGGAATAAGTCTGGGTGAAACTACATCGGGAAATTGTAAGGAGGAACCTGGGTAAGGTTACTTCGGGATAAGTTTGTGTAAAACTACATCGGGACCGAGAAGGAACCTGGGTAAGGTTTCTTCGGGATAAGTCTGTGTAAAACTTCAGAAGGAACCTGGGTAAGGTTACTTCGGGATAAGTTTGTGTAAAACTTCAGGAGGAACCTGGGTAAGGTTACTTTGGGATAATTTTGTGTAAAACTTCAAGAGGAATCTGGGTAAGGTTACTTTGTGATAAGTTCGTGTAAAACTTCAGAATGAACCGGGGTAAGGTTACTTTGAGATAAGTTTGTGTAAAACTTCAGGAGGAACCTGGGTAAGGTTACTTTATGATAAGTTCGTGTAAAACTTCAGGAGGAACCTGGGTAAGGTCACCTTGTGATAAGTTCGTGTAAAACTTCATTCAGAAATATATGAGAAATGACCCGTGTAAGATTTTTCAAGATAAACCCGTGTGAAGCTGCATTTAGGAGAAACCCGTGTAAGATTGCTTCGTGACGAACCCGTGTAAAGCTGCATTTGATCATGCATATAATTACTCTGTTTAGTTTCCGGAGTTAATCTTGAACTTGTTGGAAGTTGTTGATGATAACCATCTTTCCTGAAAAGGTACATGATTAATCGTATATGACGCATAACATGCATTGTATGATGATGTTCTCAAAATAAATGAGATTATGCTGTATGCAATATGTATGCGCATGTCATGATGTATGAACATGAAATGCTATTGTGACACGTCCGAGTTTGGGAAAATAAATCCCTGACTGTTATTGGAGAGTGATGAGTTTCGCTCGCTGGGGATAACAACCGGATATGATATGAGAATAACTTGGCCAGAGAATAATTCCGCTGGAGAATAAACTGGCGAGAAAAAATGACTCTGTGGGGAAGAGATACTCTGTCAGAAGATCCGCTGATTTGGATCAATAACCTCGGTTGGGGATGAATTACCGTTGCTGGCGATGATGAACTCTGTCGGGGATAAAATTTCTATTTGTGGAAGAAATAAACTCCACTAGGGATGGTCTTCCATTGTTGGTGAAAGATGAACTCTGCTTGGGGAGAATTAACACCACTACTTTTGGACATTTCTTACTTTGCGGGGAGTGTAGATGTTACTGGGACGCGTGCTAAGGATATGACAATGACTTTGCATCAAAACTTTTCTGCCCCTGTACCTGCTGGAGAAAGTGCCTGCGGAGGCCTTGTGGATTGAGTGTCATCCCAACTTATGAGGTGCTTGGTAACTACCGATCGGAATGATAAGTCTTCTACTAATAGAAAAGTGACAAGATAACGGGACATAGTCGTACGCTTTAATCCCTAACTTTTGCCTGGACTGTCTTTTTAGATTTTCAGTCCACCGGGATACCCTTTTTTGCCCAAGCCGCCTTCTCAAGTTTTCGACTTGCCAGGTGTACAAAACTTTTTCATGTCCAATGCCCCAAGTGATTCAGATGGAGATCTACCCCTAGCTATTTGGCATTTTTGAGAGATTCCTTGAATCTTGACTGCCCCAAATGATGGATAATGATCATGCCGTTCCCCTTGGTTGGAACTGTTTTTTCCACTTAAGGTGATCCTTTTTATTGAGAAGGTTTTTGTTCACTAGATATTCGTCATGCAAATTTCTCTGCTGTTGAACAAATAGTCATATGCAAACAATGTTATTTTAAGAATGCAAAGCTTACGTCTGTCTTGAAGTTTTGAAAATGCGTTTTTCAACAAAACAAGCAAATTTTATAAAATGTGATGTCAACTCAGGATTTATAGCAAGTCCTACAGGAATCAGGATACCTTTTGTAATAGTATGCTTTCGAACTAACCCATACTTCACTAGGAATTTTAAGGGTTATAACGTGGCCTGGTTCACAGTTTAAGAAACAAAGGATAAAGGCTCAAATTTTATTTGTACCCACCCGTTCTTCGTGATGTTCTTCGATCCTAAACTCAGCTAATTGTGCATTTAGAACCCCAGTTGAGTTATGGAATATTGTCCTTGATGTTCCAGTGATGGTTCGGATACTGACAGTTTATTTTGAATAGGCAGTCATTTTTGTTGAGGGTTTGTAGGAGCTCTTTCTTTTTTATTTTATTATCCATGTCTTTTTCCTTAACTGTTTCTTTTTGTGATTATAGTCAGCGGGATGCCCCAGTTTTTTCTTAAGTCTCCTTCATAGGTTTTGACTTAATGGGCTTTTATTTTGAGAGATAATGACTGCCTGCTTGGATGATTATGCGGAACCATCACCGTCTTTTGTTTTGGAAGGACGTCTTCGATGCCATTCATTGTGTACGAAGCGGCAGATCGTGACTGAATGCGCCTCTGAATTAACTGAGAAAACTACCCTGACCCAGGTTATAATTAAGGGTTTTAATATGTGTGAAAAGAAAAAACTCCTACTTCTTTGGCTCAAAGGGGTTGACTAGGGATTATCTTCCTTATAACTTCACTGTTTAGGATTTGAAACAACGACTGTACATCGTCAGTGGGGTCCGTTCAAAAGCATACTGTAGAGATCGTGGTATCGTTTTCGTCATCCTCCCTCTAAAGGCTTACAGTTTTTTAGTCGAGAGTTGAATATCACGAAAAGGGAATATAAAGCAATTTAAGCATAATGAAAAAATTAATTCAAGACAGACACGTGTAATGCATTAATGAAATAAGAAAGTTTGACATGACAATAATTGTTTGAATAAGCAAAGAAAATACAACTTCAGAATTCAAATGAACAAAAATGCTTTCAATCCTAGCCATGTTTTGGCAAGGGAGCAGTGATCACATTGGGAGTCTCAGGAGGGTCGAATTCTATCTCCTTGGCGTCAATCATATTCTGAATCTTGTATTTCAGCGCCCAACAATCGTTAGTATCGTGCCCTGGGCTACTAGAATGATAAGCACACCTTGTATTCGGGTTGTAGTTAGGAGAAGAAGTCGGGATTCGGATGAGGTCCTATCAACGTAATCAGATTCATCCTTAACAGGTGTTACAAAGCTTGAGACAATAACATGTTGAGTTTGGCAAGCTATCTTTTGGGCATATTTGGCTTACTCTGATTAACCCGTTGTTTTTGGTGAGGTTATTGTTGGACTGGTGATGTAGTAGCAATTTGGAAAGGTCCACTCTTCACCAAACCAACCTTTTGTCTTCTTGGAGGTTGATCAATGACTTGGTCCCCGGCCTCGACTGTTTGCCTCATACTGTTGTATCCGTCTTGATGAAGTTGGTTGATGATGGCTTTCAGCTCTTCTTATCTTCGGGCTAGGCCTTGGATAAGAGCCATCCTCCCTAGCATCTGGGTTCTCATTGCACCTACCTCAGGTTGCAGTTGTTCCATCCGTTCGTCCTTATTGTCTTCAGGACTTTTCTTGACCAAGTTCCCAATGAGGGGTGTTTTCAACTCTTCCTTCCCCTTGGATAGGTTTAGGAATATGTCCCTGAACTGAGCTTCTTGAGTTTGAAGATCTCTATTGTCTTGTTTGAGAGCCATTGCTGAAATAAACAGCGAGAATATGGGAGACTTGTACTGGAAGACCTGTTATGCAATGATATGTATGATGTATGTATGCAATGTTTTCAAGGATCTCGCGGGGTAAACAAGAAACTGTTAGAATTTGATTGCAGCTTGATTGAAGAAACTTCGTGTCTTTAAGAGTCCTTCTTCAAGTTATCGTGTTTTGATCTCTAGACGACATTGGCTAGAGGAAAATAAATCCCCTTGCCCCTTGCTAGACGTCTGATTTACCATAACCTGCATCATAAACCCTTGAGATCCTTGAAATGGTTAAGGAAATGTTAAGGCATGATGTTATTATGTGTATGCTATGCGTTTAAGAAAAAGTGCGAGGTGATGTAAGCAAGTAAGCTCGGCAAGAAATCCAAGTTATTGGATAAGGACTGTAAACAAAACCTGTAAGGAACTCATGTTGTCAGATAATAAAACTGTGCAAGTAGTTCAAGTTGAAAGCACACAAGTCACACAAGCAGCCTTAGGTTTAGGCTTGCATGGGTTTTAAGGTAGTACCCTCTTGAAGTTAAGTTGGTTTCAAACCTGTCCTAACAAAGTAATCGGGTTCTAGAGGATCTTAATATCACTGACCATCCTCCATCGGTCATGGTTTCAGCTCGCGCAATCTTTTCTTGCGGCTAGAACTATCTCGAGAGTATGGTCTCAATGAGTGTAGCATCGAGTATCAACCAGTTCTCAGCTCTACACCGAGGCCGACTATCTCATTACTTCCTAATGGCCAAGTTGGTCAATTATAGGCATTAAGGTCAGTTGATGCTTAATGACACACATAGTAGCCCCGTATTCTCTTTGTTTCTCCATAAGGGATACCGGTACCAACCAATGTGCCAAATCAACGTAGCTACTGCTTCAACCGTATCGGTCTACGCTGTACAGTTCCCTCACAGTTTATTGCTACTTACCTAAAAGGTGTTCCCCAGATTCGGGTTAGGATCTATAATAATTCCAATACAAAGCCCACAAAGATAAAGCAATCAAATCAAACAATAGAAGCAATATGATGAACTATTCCTAAGGTATACCCCACTTATTAATCCCCAGCAGAGTCGTCAGTTTTGTGATACGGTGGCAGAACCGACTATTTAATCCTGGTTTGCGTTTTGCATTTTTTGTTCACAAAATGTCGCGGTAAGCAAGAGTCGACACCGACTTTTATTTCATCCAATCGGAAAGGAAAAAAGTACAGAAAAAAAAATCCTTTTTCGAGATGTTTCTGAGTACGGAGGGTAGATTATAGAAAGGGAAGGTGTTAGCACCCTTTCTATCCATGGTTTTCCATGGGCTCTTAGGTACTTGCTCATTTTGAAATTGCTTGTGTGTGCTTTGTTTTGAAAAGTTTTATTTTACTTCGTTTTAACCCTTGATTCTGTCCTCAAGAGTGTTACGGAGTTGTTTTTGAAAACTTTGTTTGAAAAAAGTGTAAGTGTGAAAAGTTTTTTGTTTTGAGCAAGTACCTAACAGTTATCTACCTACTCGAAAAAAGACCGTTTCTGTTCTCGTTTCCTTTAGACAATGCTATCCCACTATTAGTGAGTAGGTAGCACCGTCGTTGGAGTTTGTAAGGGTCAATTCGAAAGGGACGTAATGGTCATTGAAGACAACATGTAAGGATACCTTAGCATTTCGAAGGGACTGTCATCATATATCCGTAGGCAGCATCGAGGGACAAGATCATATACCATAGGCAACTTCTAGGGATATCGAGGGACCATGATCTTTATGATGATTTTAACCGAGGGTCTTTGCTAAGGGTATCCCTACGTTCGAGGGACATGACCATTGTTTTCCGAGGCAACCAAGTGAGGAGTACCCTAGGAGTGAATATGTGCATATGATTTGTTTTAGTTATTTAATCTTTGCACAATTAAGGTGACATATTGTTTTAATTTTCAATTAGTCTTTCCATACATTCCTATTAACATACATCTAAGCAGTTTATAGTCTGCGAAAATAAAATGCAGAAAGTTTAAAGTCCTAGCTATTACAAGGCTTTTGCACATACATAATTATTTTGGACTGAAAATAAAAATGCGGAATTTAAACCCTAATTACTATTACAAACCGAAAGCAATTACATAATTAGAAAAAAAATGCGAGAAAAGATAAATCTACGCTATTACATTGATAATGCGACCTATACAATTTTTCTAGAAATTAAAATGTAAAAGAATAAATAAAAAGAAATTTAAGAAAAAAATTAAAACCTAAAATTCTAAGTTAATGTTTTTGGTGTTTTTTTTTTGAAAAAGTGATTTAGGATAATTAATTAAATAAACCTAAAAAAAACCTAATTAATTTTAATTAGTAAAAAATGTTAATTTTGAAAAAAAGTTAATTAAAATACCTAAATTCTAATTAATTTTAATTAAAAAAAAGGATAATTTTGCAAAAAAAGTTAAAAAAATATAAAATTAATTAACCTAAAAATTAAATTAGGTTTTTTTGTAAAAAAAAAAGGTTTGTGAAAAAGAGTTTTGTGGTTAAGTGAATTTAAGATTGAAAAAGACAAATTGGTTAGAAACCAAAAACAAACAATGAAATTAAAAACCTAAAATTAAATTAAAAAAGACCTAAAATTAATTATTAGAGTTTATTATGAAAAATCAAAGGTTTGTGAAAAATGTTAAGTTTTATGAAAAAAAATTAAACAGAAAGTATAAAAATAGGTAAAAGGATAAATAGAAAGGAAGAAAATCAAAACCAATAGGGGTGGTTATTGAACCCACGCCCTTGACCTTCTCATGATGTCTGCCTTGTCATGCATTGGTGCCATGCGTTGGTTGTTCTGTTTTGGTCATTTTTGTTTTGGCCTCAACGTTCTGTAATGAACCTGCATGGGGATCCTGTCTAAATCCGCAGTGTTGAATCTCATGAACATATTAAATAAATTACTATATATCATGAAATACAAATAAAGTCAATATATGAAAAAAAATTAATGTTAAAACCGATATGACATGTATGAATGATTATACTCTTTTGATCATGGAGATCAAACCAGCCTTACCCTTACTGGAGAAGTAGTGAGATGTTGGTTTGTAACAGGGATGACTTGTTTGTAGTGAGATGAGGATTTGTAATAAGGATTTCAAGGTTTTAGGGTTCTTGAAAGAATTTGATATTTTGACAGCGTTGTGGCAAAGGCTTTTTTTTTCTTTCTTTTCTTTTTTGTATGAAAAGAATGAGATTATATAATAGAAATTAGAGAGAAAAAATGGGCTTTGAATGTGCAATTGGGCCTCTAATGTTCACTTGAGTTCGTCACGTTCCAGGCTAAATCGCAGGGGCTTAAGTGCAACTCTTAAAGTTGAAATGTGAAAACAAAATGTAGCCGACATCGAGAAATAACTCTTGTCCGAAAATGGGCTCAATCTGATAAAAGGTGAATTAGTTATGAATTTTTGAAGTTTCAGCTCAGACAAACTTATTTTGGGCTCCAGTGTCGACTCTGACACGTTCTTCAATAAAAAACTGGTATAGATCGGAGCATAATTTGATCTCAACTATTGAAGAAAAGTTGTAGATCTCTGAGTTCGTGACATTGTGTAAAAATATGAGCCCAATCCGATAAAAATTGACCGAGTTATGAATTTTCGAAGTTTCAACCCAGATAAAATAATATTCAATATTCAGGATTTTCAGCGCGTCACGCGTACTCTGAGCAAACAATGAAGGCCATTTGGATACAGTTCGAACTCAATACCTTCTGCGAAAACTTAGCCAACTCAATTTGTGAAATTTTGGCGCCGGAACAGCTAGATACGATGAAAATCGACCAAGTTATGATTTTCTGAACATGACACAAATAAACTTCTGTCACAAATTTTCTGTACGAAAATACTTGATAAATCTGCATTTTTGAAGACCTTCTTATCGAAATTGGCTTCCATCTGTGAGATATGAAAACATAGATGACATCAATATAGAATTTTGGCCACCGGAACGGGTTCAAAACGAGTCACGATCTTCAAGTTATGAATTTTTTAGCGCGTAAAAACTGCACTTTCAGCACACTTTTCACCATATTTCTTCGAGAAAACTCACACATTCGGATACCTTCTTTAAAGAATTGACTCTTGAGTTGAACCTGAATTTGAGAATATGTTATCAAAGATATATTGGCGAAAGAACACCTGAATATGACGCGCCGGGTTGGACTTGTGAATCTTTGAACCCCGAATCGTTGCAAAACGGCGAACGATCTTCAGCACGGAAAATACTCGGAGAATATCCACTGACGAAATAAACGTCACTTGTAACCTGAAGAAGCTTGATAAATATACCTTTATTCCATAACCATAAAACCAATAATATGCATGTATGAAAAGAGGGAAAATTTTGGGGTACAACACTTTGCATCACCCAAAAACGTGTAGCATTTCCATCTTAGGTGGAACATTACGCTAAAAATTTCAAACATGTATTGAAGCATAAGTCAGATTCTAGTATTTCTCAAGCACCTTTCATTCCCCAATTAAGCTAGTGTAACCTATTTGGAGAGAATTCTATCCATAAAAAATCCCAAGTGACATTCCCTGTAATTTTTCCTCAAACCATATCTTCTTCTTGTTGCTATCTGCAAGCATTCTTGACCATGTGTCAGCCATATATCCAATCTTTTTATATACCCAGCGTCTGTTCCAAAACCCTGTACATGTTTGGTAACCTTTTTTGATCACCCGATAATTGCTTCCCAGTAACCCTACCGTCTCCAACAACCTTGTTATCCTTGTTTTCCCAATCACCTGATTGAAGCCTTTCGGTAACCCTACTGTAGTCAGTAACCTTACTATTTACCAAATCACTCTTATTATTACTGATGTTCATAACTTGAAGATATTTACCTTTTCCAATCACCCGATTGAAGCCTCGCATTAACCCTACCGATGCTAGAAACCTTGCTATCTATGTATTCACAATCACCTGATTCATGTCTTTCGGTAACCCTAGCGTTGTCAATAACCTTACTGATTGCCAGATTATTCCTATCATCTCCCGGTGACCCCACCGACGTTAGCAACCTTATGCCTCGTTTTTCGATATCCATATTGACAATAATAACCTCATTATTGTTTTCTATCCCAATCACCCGATTGATGTCTTCCGGTAACCATACCAATGTCAGCCACCTTGATATCATTTCTTGCCTAATCACCTGATTAAAGTCTTTCGGTAACCCTACTGATGTTGGTAACCTTACCATGTTCTTTTTCTAAATATCTGTCTCCCGGTCACCATACTGATTTCTATAACCTGAAATGTTTTCCATTCCAATCACTTGGTTGGTCCATAGTCCAGTAACCATATTGAAGCCAAACCTTTGCTCCCTAGGGTTATACCCCAATTTTCCCCCCTAAGATCCTCTGTCATCTCATAGCATCACAATGCATCAAAATCACACATTTGAGTTTTTCTATCTCGTTCTCCTATTGTGATACGGTGGGAGAACTGACTTGGGTTTTGCGTTTGTTTTCGCAAATGTTTCGGTTTAGCAAGAGTCGCCACCGACTTTTTATTTTATCCTAAGGAAAGGTTAAAAAGCACAGCAAAAACCTTTGAGATGTTTTCTTGGGTTCGGTGAGTAGATTATAGAAAGGGAAGGTATTAGCACCCTTTCTATCCATGGTTATCCATGGGCTCTTAGTTACTTGCTTAGATCACTTGCCTTGCATTTTCAATTGTTTGAAATGGTGTTTTGTGTGTGGGTTTGAAAATGTTTTGAAAAGAGGCCATTGTTGTGGCAACCTTTGTAATGATCCATGTTTGAATTTATACAAAGGTGTGTATCTTTTGAAAAGTTTTCAATGTTTTTGAAAGTTTTTTTGAAAGTGTGTTGTGATGTGTGTTTTGAAAAGTAGGCAAGTGTGTTTTGCAAGATTGGTCAAGTAACCAAGAGCTACCTACCCTAAATTTCTCAAAGATCTTTCCTATGTTTTAACCCTTTTAACAGTATTGTTCCACCATTGCATTTGGTGGACAATCTTGTGTTAGGATGTTAATGGGACGGGCGCGGGTCATCGTTTAGACCATGATTGCAATAGTGTCAAGTGTCTTTGGCAACTTTTCCTTTAAGGGACTTGACCATTTTTAGGCAACTTTCGAAAGCGTCATCGAGGGACTATGATCATTTGAATTGTTTTGTTTTGCCAAAGACTCTCAACATGCAACATGGCCCATTACTGAAAGCAACAAGTAGAGTAACCCTAAGGGGTGCAAGTGTGATTGGTGTTGTCCATTTTCATGCTTTTTTGTCTTTGAATTAGGTCAAATTATTCGTTATTTTTGATTCGCATACAAACCCTAAGTCTATCATGGCATATTTAGAAAGCTTTAAAATGCGGAATTTAAAGTCCTAAATTATTACAACATAATTATGGGATGGGGGGTACAAATGTTCAAATGTGGGTATTTAGCAAGAAATTTAAATCTAAGCTATTACAATCCAAATCGAATATACAAATTATTTAATTGTACAATAATTAAATAAATACAATAAATATGCAAAATGCACAAAAATGGTTTTCTATGTATGTAAAAGTATTTTTCATGTGAGAAATAAACAAAAATAAAAAAAGGTCAATTTTTGGGTATTTTCATGGTTTAGGGCAAAACCCTAATTTTGTAAATAAATAGTATTTATTATTTATCATATACAATATTTATTAACTATATACAAAAAATAAATAAAAAGGAAGTATATTGTAAAAAAGTGATTTTTGAGGTTAAATATTAATAAAAGAAAAAATGTATTATTTTTATGTTTTTATCCTAAATATTCTAATAACTATATAAGTATTTATATTATATATTAAATATATTAAATATATACAAAAAATAAAAATATTTATTATTTACAAAAAAGTATATTTTTTAGGGAATGTTTTCAAAAGATAAAATAAAATAAAATCAGAAAATAAAATGTATTTTGTATTATTTTTTAGTATTTTAAATAAAAGTATATATGTTTATTTATATGTACAAGTTTAAATAAAACAAATAAGTTCAAAATAAATGCAAAAATGGTTGAAAAAAATATTTTTTATATTTTTTATGTTTTGACAAAAAATAATAAGTCAGAAGAAAAAAATAAAAGTAAAAAATAATTTAAAAAAACACACAATGGGCCAAGGGGGTGTAAGTGAAAAATGAGGGTGCAAATAGGAAAAACAGTTCAGGCCCAGCCCAAGGCAAGCTTCTTCAACCTCCAGCCATCCATGTTCTCAAAAACGCGCATTTCTCATGCCTTGTTCAAACATCCTGATTCTTTGATTTTCAGCCAAAACTTATAACATCAAAAATGTAAAGCATCAAATCACGAATTCATACATATCGGGAACTTGATCTAACTCTTAGAAATTAGAGAGAATTTCTCCTCCCCCAATTCCTGACCTAACTTTTATTCAATGTTCAGGTTCAAAATTCTCTCAGCACACACAACATAAATGAAAAGTGAGGATATGGGTAGCTTCAGGGCCATGAGTAGGACATAACTCCTTCACAAACCTAAGCCTAGATATGCTTGGGTAGAGAGATAGAGGTTCAAACTTTTACCTGTTCAGCTTGAATCGTGTACAACAATGGAGGTACTTTCAATGCAATGTGAGGACTTGTACAGCTTGCTTGAGGTCCAGGGATGCTTCCTCTATGCTTGGTGTGCTTTGAATCCTTCTGAATCAAGCTATGGAAGTCAACCTGCAAGAGAGAAAAGTGAAAATGGCACGCTTTGCTAGAGGTGTTACAGTCTGTATCTAAGGCTTGGTATAGTTTATATGGATGTTATAGAATGTGTTTGAGCTGGTTTGGATGAAAACGTACGATGGAATGATGTTGTGGGATTCAAGTTGCAGAAAAGACTCTGTTTTTGCAGCAAGAAGGTATTTCTGTGAATTAGGAGGTATTGAAGGTCGTTAGGTCGTGCCTTAGGTCTGGTCTTATGTTTGGGAGATGCTCATGAAGTTTGTTTAGGCTTGTGTTGACAGGAACTCAATGTTGGACCATGAATGTAAAGTTGCTTCTTTGATAAGTAAGAAAATACAAGTTTCTAAACCAGCCTGTCCAATGCCCTAAACTATGTTGCACCTCTTGTTCTTGATCAGAGTGATTTGTGTACAAAATGCTAGCTCCAAAGATTTTACCCATGCTTCTTGGATTTGTATTTGACATAAAGTGTACCTTTTCCAAAATGGCAAAAATGCTTTATCCATTTAAAGGTTAATCTTTCATGTAATGACCAAATGCACAAAATAACATCTTAGCACAATGGTTTAGCATTGAATTATTGAGTGTGAGAAGGATTAGAGGCCTGTAATCTAGCTTGTGCAAGCTGACTTGAAAAATGCAAAGTGTTATAAACATGAAATTGGCCATGAACAAAGTGACTTTTGCCCATCTTCACAAATTCGATTCTCCCTAACCACAAGGGTGTTTGAGAAGTTCTTGGACAATTTGGAAATCTTGGAATGTGTAATACAATCCATCTTTGTAATGCAAGTTGAAATTCCAAGTGGAAGCATGTGAAAAGTGGCCATGAAGTTGGGCAAAAATCCTGCCTAAAATAGGTCAAGAAATTTCTAAGTTAAGAATGTTTTGCACCCCTATTCCAAATATCATAACTTGAGATACAAGCTTATTTTGAGGAAACTCTGTGAATAAAAGTTGTAGATTTTGCAATGGACTATAACTTTCATGTTTTGAGTTTTGTTTGAATCCAAATACATCTTGATGTAAAAATGGGACAAAGTTAGGCAAAAATTAGGAAATTTCATAACTTAGAAAATTTCTGTTATGAAATTTCTTCATTTCAAACCCTAATTTGTAATTTTTGGTTTCTTGATGAACAAGTTTCATAATTTGACATGTCTTGATGAAAAATGAATCTTGGCACTTGACTTTGACCAAAAAGTCAAAGTTTGACTTTTCAGTATACAGTCAAATTTTGCTCAGTTGACTGGAAAATTCATCTGTCAATCTTGTGCATTTGGGATCTTTTGAACTTGTTGAATGTGTCAAGACCATGCCATTTAGTCCTTGAGTCCATATGTGAGCTTGGTTTGCCATTGGCCAGGTCAAACAGTCAAAAATTGCCTTTGTGCAGTCAAAACCCTAAAAATGACCATTTTGCCCTTTTGGTGATCTGATCAAATTTCTTGTGGAATTGTGATCAAAACTTGATCAAATGGTCCATATGAGTTCATAATGTTAATGTGGGTCAAAAATCATAAGGTTTGACTGTCAATTGACCACAGTTGACTTTTTCCCCAATACAGTTGATTTCTAGGTCAATTGTCCAATTGACTGGGCAAAGATTGGTATCAAAGCTTGAAACTTGGTATGGATAAACTTGTGAGTCCAACATGAAGCATGAAAGTCACTTTGGGCATTTCAGGTCAAAACATCTTTGTGCAAACTCAAACCCTAATTTGGGTCAACAGTGTAAGGAGAAGTCTTGAGCAGAGCAAACCCTAACTGGATCTTGAGCTCCAAGGGTCTTGTGGTGAGAAAATATTGATGAAATGGGAGGGAAAATTTTGGGGTACAACAGTTGCCCCTGTTCAATCTTCTTGAACCTGAAGAGTTAGATTGGCAAGTTTGCCTTTCGCGACTCGAGGGTAAAAGGAGATTGGACACTAGAGTGCCCAGAAATTTGCACTCGCATAGTGGAGTATTAGCAATGTGATGTCGGGAATGGGCTTATAGATGCCATTTGGAAGTGTAAGAGATAGTTGTGGAGATGGGCTTAAAGATGCCATCGGGGGTGTCGATCGCGTAAGGATTCCTTAGCGAGAACTTGCGTACCTGAGAAAGAAAGATGGTTTCCTGGCTTGCTACACGTGTTGATCTTCAGTCTCTTCATGCGGATATGCCCTGGCTAGATACAGGTATCGAATCTACAATCAAACGCTCACAGATATGCCTTGGCTAGGTACAGGAATTGAATCCGGAACTTCAAAAGGTTGGTTACAGACGTGCCTTGGCTGGATACAAGTATTGAATCTCTAAACTATTCGTGCAGGTATGCCCTGGCTAGATACAAGTGTCGAATCCATAATCAAATACTCACAGATATGCCTTGGCTGGATACAAGAATCGAATCTGGAATTGGTCGTCTACAGATATGCCCTGGCTGGATACAGGAATCGAATCTTGGAATTTGTCGTCTACAGATATGCTCTGGCTGGGTACAGGTATCGAATCTAGAATTTGTCGTCTACAGATATGCCCTGGCTGGATACAGGTATCGAATCTCTAAACTCTTCATGCAGATATGCCCTGGCTGGATACAGGTATCGAATCTACAATCAATCACTCACAGATATGCCCTGGCTAGATACAGGAATCAAATCTGGAATTGTGACAGTTGATAGTAATCATCTTTGGATTGTCCTTTTTCCTGAAAAGGCAAGACATCAGTTATATGAAATGTCATGATGTATGAGATGCATGATGTCATGATGTTCTCAAAAATAAATGAGATCGTGTGATATGATGCGCATATGCATGTGTCATGGTGTATGATAATGTGATGAATGTATTTTTGTCTAGGAAAATAAATCCTTGACGACTGCCGGGATTTTGTGGAATCCCGGGCTGATGTTGGAGAGTGGAGTTCTTCATTTCCGCTGGGGATGATGGTTGCAAGAATAAACTGGTAGGAGAAGATGACTCCGTTGGGGAATAAACTTGTTGGAGAGATTACTCTGCGGGGAATTACTCTGTGGGAGAGATACTTCGCTGAGGTTTTGATGAGAGCTCCGTCGGGGATTCCACTGATAAGTTATGTTGGGGAACTTGATGAACTCCGCTGGTGATAGGAAGAACTTCGTCGAGGACGAACTTTCCGTGGTAATTAGCTGAGGAAAACCCAGTTATACCCTGGTGGGGAAATAACCTTTGAATAAAGTCGGGGAGAGACGTATGTACTCTGCAGGTGATAAGCTTCCAGAATCTACTGGGGATAAGCTTCAGAATCTACTGAGGAGGATGATTCAACTTTCCTGGGGAAACTTTTCAGACTGTACTGGGGAATGGCTCCACTGGGGTGTCGGGTATTCTGCTGTGGAACAATCTTATATTAAGACTGCCGGGGGCGCTTGTTGAGGAATGTCTATACTCCGTTGTGGAATATTGAGATCTTTTGGGGATACCCAACTTCCTTAAGGCTGACAGTAGACTAACTCGGCTTGGGGAGAGTATCGCTGACTTGCTGGAGATATTGTGCCTTTTTAGGGCTGATGGGAGACCAACTCTGCCTGGGGAGAGTATTGCTGAATCTTGTCTTACTCAACGGGGAGTGAAGGTATCCTGGTTACGTTCTTCAGCCGAACCTACCTTGGTACCTTGGGGGACAGAGCAACTAGAGCGCTTAGACAATTCTTTATTGCCCCTGTTTCTGATGTCATCTGTAATTAGTCCTTTGTTTCGCATGCAAATATTTATGATTAATAAATTAATGTCAAATGCATATATCAAAAATGAACATTGGACGTTCTTTGCAAAACAAAACAGATAAAGGAAAAAACAAATGGCAATTTGTCTGAAAAGCGAATTTGTATTGATTTTGAAATTTGCCTGTAAATAGGCGTTTTATGTACAGGAGGCTGACGTCCTAGTAAGAGAACACCGCCGAACAACATAGAGTTTATACAATTTGAAAAGGAAACAAAACAACTATGTGAAAAATAATCTCACTGGGTTCCAACTCTGCTATCGCCTTTATGTCTTCAAGCGTCTCATCACTTTGCTGCTTAGTTGAAGATGAAGCTGATTGATTGGCGACGTCTGAACCCGATAGTTGATGCCGAATTCTGGATGCAAGGTGATCCAATAAGACATAGTATTACGCTTTATCCCTAACTTTTTCCTGGACCGCCCTTTCGGGTTTTAGTCCACCGGGATACCCATTTTTGCCCAAGCCACCTTTTCAGGTTTTCGACTTGCCGGGTGTACAGATTTTTCATTTTGTCCCTCATTTTTGCCCGAGCCCTTTTGGTTCGCCGGGAAGCCCTTATTTTTGCCTAGGTGTGTCAACCTAGCGGGTCTTTAATTCATGCGTAGTATCTTTTTACTATGTCTGCATTGGCGGGGTGAGGAAGGTCGTCACCATCCACGATGGTTAGAATCATAGCTCCTCCTGAGAAGATATGTTTAACCACAAATGACCCTTCGTACGTAGGGGTCCATTTGCCCCTGGGATCACTTTGAGGAAGAATGATGCGCTTGATTACCAGATCTCCGACTTGATACTCTTGTCGTCTGACCTTCTTGTTAAATGCCTTGATCATCCGTTTTTGGTATGTCTGACCATGACAAATAGCAGTGAGTCTCTTTTCGTCAATTAGGTTTAATTGATCAAGCCGAGTCTGGATCCAGTCATCTTCGCTCAAACCTGCATCCTTCATTATCCAGAGAGAGGGTATCTGAACTTCGATAGGCAAGACTGCCTCCATGCCATAGACCAAGGAAAAGGGAGTTGCCCATGTTGACGTCCGTGCTGAGGTACGGTACCCATGAAGAGCAAACGGTAACATTTCGTGCCAATCTTTGTAGGTCACTGTCATCTTCTGCACGATCTTCTTGATGTTCTTATTCGCTGCTTCTACAGCCCCATTCATCTTCGGCTGGTAGGGAGAAGAGTTGTGGTGCTGTATCTTGAATTGCTCGCAGAGCTCAGTGATCAACTTGTTGTTAAGATTGGTACCATTATCCGTAATGATCCTCTCAAGTACACCGTATCGACAGATCAGGTTGTGCCGAATGAACCGTGCAACGACATTCTTGGTTACCGTAGCATTGGAAGCTGCTTCAACCCATTTTGTGAAGTAATCAATCGCTACCAAGATGAAGCGATGCCCGTTGGATGTCGTAGGTCTGATTTCCCCGATCATATCAATGCCCCACATTGCAAAAGGCCAAGGTGTTGTCAAGACGTTCAGAGGAACTGGAGGAATGTGCACCTTATCAGCATCGATCTGGCATTTGTGACACGTCCGAGAATGTTGGTAACAGTCAGCTTCCATTGTGGACCAGAAATATCCTGCCCGAAGGATTTTCTTTTCCATGGTATGTCCACTGTAATGTGTTCCTAAGGTACCTTCATGTAGTTCTGCCATGATCCTTTCTGCTTCAGTCTTATCCACACAACGCAGTAAGGTTGAATCATGGTTTTGCTTGTAGAGAATGCCATTGCTGAGGAAGAACTTTGCCGCAAACCTTCTCAGGAACTTCTTGTCATTAATAGATGCGCCTTCAGGGTATTCTTGAGCTTCAAGGTACCTCTTCACTTCATGATACCAGGGTTTTTCAGTTACCTCTTCGGTCTCGAGATCGCAGCAATGTGCAGGTTCGTCCAACTTCCAGATAATGATCTGGGGAGCCTCGTTGTCCCATTTGACTTTGAACATAGAAGACATCGTGGCCAACGCATCCGCTAACTGATTCTCCTATCTTGGGAAGTGTTCAAAGGTTATCTCCTCGAAGTGGGGAATCAACGTCAGCACATACTCCTTGTAAGGAATAAGATTTGGGTGTTTCGTATCCCACTCGCCTTTGATCTGATTGATCACGAGAGAGGAATCTCCGAAGACACTCAGAAACTTGATCCTTAAGTCAATTGCAGCTTGAAGACCCATGATACATGCCTCATATTCTTCCATGTTGTTGGTGCAGTTGAAACATAGTCGGGCGGTGAGTGGAGTATGAGTGCCTTTAGGGGATATGATCACAGCACCGATACCATTACCCAAAGCGTTCGAGGCTCCGTCAAAGCGCATAGACCATCGGGATCCTTCCTCAGGTCCTTCATCTAGTCCAGGTACTTCACAATCAGTTACTACCATGATATCCTCGTCTGGAAATTCAAAGTTCATCGACTGATAGTCGTCCACTACCTGGTGTGCCAAATGGTCTGCCAATACACTTCCCTTGATTGCTTTCTGAGTCGTGTACTGGATGTCGTATTCTGTCAAGATCATCTGCCATCTTGCTATTCTTCCGGACAAGGCAGGCTTTTCGAAGATGTACTTTATTGGATCCATTTTTGAAATCAACAGAGTAGTGTGAGTCAACATATACTGTCTCAGCCGGCGAGCAGCCCATACCAAAGCGCAACAAGTTTTCTCGAGCAGTGAGTATCGGGTCTCACAGTCGGTAAACTTTTTGCTAATGTAATAAATGGCGTGCTCCTTTCGGCCAGACTCGTCATGCTGCCCCAGCACACACCCCATTGAGTTGTCCAGTACTGTCAAGTATAAGATTAGAGGTCTCCCTTCAACCGGCGGCATAAGAATAGGTGGTTCTTGGAGATACTCTTTGATTCTTTCGAAAGCGGCCTGACATTCATCGTTCCAACGTACTACTTGATCTTTCTTCAGCAGCTTGAAGATTGGTTCACAGGTAGCAGTTAGATACGAGATGTATCGGGCAATGTAGTTTAACCGTCCTAGAAAGCCTCTGACTTCTTTCTCTGTCTTGGGAGTTGGCATCTCTTGTATGGCTTTCACTTTGGCAGGGTCCACTTGAATGCCTTTGTCGCTTACGACAAATCCTAGCAATTTTCCAGATCTCACCCCAAAGGTGCACTTGTTTGGGTTCAACCTCAGCTTGTACAACTTCAGACGGTAAAACAGCTTCCGTAGATGGTCAAGGTGTTCCTCCTCAGTTTGGGACCTTGCAATCATATCGTCGACGTATACTTCTATCTCGTGATGGATCATGTCATGAAATAAAGCAACCATGGCACGTTGGTAAGTTGCCCCAGCATTTTTCAACCCAAAAGGCATGACCTTGTAGCAAAAGGTGCCCCACTGAGTAACAAAAGTGGTCTTCTCCATGTCTTCAGGAGCCATCTTGATCTGATTATAACCGGAGAAGCCGTCCATGAAGGAGAATACTTTATGCTGAGCAGTGTTGTCAACCAGAACTTCGATATGAGGCAGAGGGAAATCATCCTTAGGGCTCGCCCTGTTCAAATCCCTGTAATCAACACACATTCGGACCTTACCATCCTTCTTCGGCACTGGAACCACGTTGGCAACCCACTGAGAGTAAGAAGTCACTGCTAGAAACCCGGCATCAAATTGTTTCATAACCTCAGCTTTGATTTTCTCGGACATCTCTGGACGCATACGGCGGACCTTCTGTTTTACCGGAGGACAGTCTTCCTTGGTGGGCAAGTGATGAACCACAATGTCGGTATCCAACCCAAGCATGTCTTCGTAAGACCAGGCGAAGATTTCTACATAGTCATGCAGCATCTGAATCAACCGTTGTTTCACACTGAGCTCTAGATTGGCACCAATCTTGACTTCCTTTCTATCTGTCTCAGTACCCAGATTTACCGTTTCCACTGGCTCTTCATGTGGCTGAATGGCCCTCTCTTCCTGGAGTAGCAGTCTTGCAAGCTCACCAGGCACTTCGCAATCATCTTCACCTTCGTCTTCGGCTAAGTTGATCGGATTTTCGAAGTCATAATTGGCAGTAGCAGAGTCGTTACCAGTGAGATCCAGAGTGGATTGGAACCTGTATGGGTGAGTGTTATAAATATAGCTGTTTTGCAATATATAATAAAGAAAGGAAAGGAGCGCAAGATTTTGAAATGCAACAAACGTCCAATGTTTTTATTAATGACATATGAAAATGACACACAAAAGCCCTCACAAATGAAGCCACGGTGCCCCGGGTAAGACACCGAGCCATAAAAGTTTCAAAATATTGTCTGTTACAAATTCAAAACAAAAGTGTTCATTACTGAGTGACAAAAGTAATAGGTGTGAAGTCTTTGGCAATCCAGTTGCTTGGTCCACCGTCAGTTGTTGGGTAGATCCAGCTGTCGAATTCAGATTCCTCCACGTCGTCTTCAATAGCATTTACTCCCAGGTTGGTGATGAACACAGGAGGTCTTCCAATCCTTTCCTTACGAACATTCCTCTGAGCTTCTGCAGTGAAACCCAAACCAAACTTGTCAGTCTTTGGAGTAAAGTCAGGAAGTCGGCCCCAACTTACGCACTCACCCTTCTCAACCATAGCCCGGGCATCCTTCAAGGAAGCCATCTTCAAAGGAAAATCTTCTACAGTCACAGTCTCTGCTGACGCCAGTGTCTGAGGCACCTCTTCAAAGTGTTGAAAGGGGGTTTCAATGAACTCCCCATCCATCTCTACGTACCGGAACGAGTTGAGGTGGCTGACCATATATTCTTCTTCCCCCTGAACTGTAACAATCTTCCCTCTGACCGGGTACTTAAGCTTCTGATGTAGTGTGGAGGTCACAACTCCAGCCTTGTGGATCCATGGACGACCCAACAAACAAGAATAGGATGGTCGGATGTCCATCACATAGAAAGTAGAATCAAAAACTTGAGAACCAACCCTGATTGGAATGTCAACTTCCCCATGTACCATCCTTTTCGAACCGTCAAAGGCCCGGACAACAATGTTACTAGGCTTGAGCTCTAAACCCTCATAATCCAACCTGTCTAGGGCCTTCTTGGGTAATACGTTCAATGAAGAACCGGTGTCTACCAACACATGGGCAAGAGTAGTGCCCCTGCATTCAATGGAGACATGCAGGGCGTCGTTGTGGTTTTTTCCTTTGGCAGTCAGATCAGCGTCAGAGAAGCCCAACCCATTATCGGCAGTCAAGTTGGCCACACAATCGGTAAATTGATCAGCAGACGTTTCTTGTGGCACATGGGCCGTCTTTAAGAAGGAAATCATGGCATTGGAATGGGCCTCTGAACACAACAACAGTGATAGCATAGAAATTTTAGAGGGGGTGTACCCCAACTGCTCAACTACATTGAAATCACCCTTCTTGATAATCTTGAGAATCTCTTCCATCTCTTGCTGCGAAGCTTCAACATTGGTTGTCTTTGGTGCCTCTGTCAGGGCAGGCAAATCAGTAGCAATCCCTTTGCCCCGAGCGTCAGATGACTCGGCAGTAGGGGTAGAAACAGGAACTTGATCAGGAAGGGGAGCAGGCACACTTGCAGGTGTGATGATAAGAGGCCTCTGAATAGCTGGTGGTGCAATGTCAGGCGAGAAAAGCCTACCACTGCGAGTAACTTTGGCAGGCCCGGTGATGTTGCTGACGTCGGTACTTGTATCGAACTCTTGTTTTACTCCGAGCACATAAACATCTGCCCCATAGTGCCATGGGACAGCTTTGTCGGATGTATAAGGGAGGGGCCCCGGAACAGTGATGATGATAGGAGCAATCTTCTGAGTGGACATGATTTTGACAGGCTTCTTTGAGGGAGCCTTAGGAGGGTTGTTGGAAATAGTGATAATGGACACTTCTTCAGTAGGGACAGCAGGAACAGCAATCTTCTCGAACAAGATCTCTTTGTTATCCATCAGGTTTTGGACGCCTGACTTCAACAAAGGACAACCAGCAGGTGAAACAGCACATAAATGGCAACCTTTGCTACATCCCGGAAATAAACCGGCTAGAAACAGGTTCCTCTTGACAGTCAACAACGGAGTAACAATATCATCCACGGAGGCCACATACAGGTCTTCTTCCACAACATTCACTCCATGCTGGGGCATGGGAGCAGTTACAACATTGGGCCTTTCGGGCGCCTCGAACTGTATTTCTTTAGCATCAATAAGGTCCTGAACCTTATTCCTCAGAGCCTAGCTGTTGTACCCCAAAATTTGCCCTCCCATATTCTTCAAGGTTTGCTAAGATCATGCTTCAAAATCTCTCAAGGGTTGCACAGTCCAATTGCCTCCTAATAGTCAAAAATTAGGGTTTTAGTTCTGGCAAAGAAATTAAAGTTTCCAAGGGTCCAAATAAGTCCCACATGCCTATAAACATTGTCAAACATCCTCATGTCAAGTTTCAAGACTCACAGCATCAAATTGCACAGTCAAAAACCCTAAATGCTTCACAGTCAACTACATGGGAAAAATGGTCATTTGACAGTCAAAAGTCAAAAAATTTGGTCAACATCTTATTTTGAAGCCACAAACATCATTTGATCAATTCTTGATCATGATTCTCAAAGCATGGCTCAAAAAGTCTCAAGGTGCAAAAGTTTCTATTTTTGGACAGTTGAAAAAGTCAACTACAAATTGACCAAGGCATAACTTCCACATGGTTTATCAGAAAAATTCCATCCAAATCTCATTTTGAAGAGAGTGACATTTCCTACATCTCATCTTCACACTTCAAGTCCAAGAAATGCTCTCACAAAAAGTTATCAATCTCAACATTATAGGTCATTTTCAAAAGTCAACAAAAAGGCACTTCAAGTCAAAGACCATAACTTGATATTGGTAAATCAAAATGACATGGGACCAAAGACATTGGTTATAGGACTTCAAGACCTTTCCAAAATGTCCAAGAACATGATCAAAGCTTAAAAATTGAGCAAGATATGCCTTGTGGAAGTTGGGAAATGTTTGGGAATTTTGAAAAGTCAACCTTACTTCAAATGCCTCAAAATTGCTAATGGGCCTCAATTTCTTCCATGAATCATTACCCAAAGGCTATGCACGACCCATTAAGCTAAAAGGGAGTTATTTTCTTATTTTTAATTAATTAATTGAATTTTTAATCTTATTAATTCAAGTAATTAAAGTTAATTATGAGAAAAATACTAAATCATGTTTTTAAATCCTTTTATGCAGCAAATATGTCCATAATGAGCTCAATATCTCGTGTACTACCTCAAGGGAACAAAATCCTCCATAATTGGCATAATTGGCATGAAAAGAGATTGGAAAAGATTTGACAAAAATCAAATATTTGAATCATGAATGCATAGACTTTGGGCCTGGTTTTCTTGACCTAATTCCATCCTCATACATATGCAAAGCTAACCTAATGCATAGACAGAAGAAGCTGCGCAGAGAATCAATAACAAACTTGCAATTTTGGACAAAATATTGAAAACTGTTTTGATACCTAGAGCTCGTTTCAAAGCTCAAAAAGCATTCCAAAACCTTGCCAAGACATCTAGGAAATGATTCCAATCAAAACCAGCCCTCCATACTCAAGGAATTAGTATCACAGAGTCTTACTTTTCATCAAAATTTTCATAATCGTGTTTCACTTTTCATGCATGATTCATGTTTTTTAATGATTGATTTATGTTAACATGAATATTCTGAAGCTATTGGTGTCCTTTAATTGAACTAACAGTGCCTGTATCAAAAGTTGCCATTGACATTCGCTAGGGTTTCAGAGCTCTAGATTTGGGGTTTTACGCATAAGGAAAAATTGGCCATTCAAACCAGTACCATTGAAATCAGGGCATCCAGACGAAACAATTGGACTATTCGCGCTCAATTTATGATAATCATGGGCGTATTCGCTATTATTTGCAGGTTCTATTTAGTGGGGGTTTAAAACCCCCGCTATCTATTTTTTATTTTCAGGCAAACGAAGAAGAAGGTAGCGTGGCTGAGTGTGGTTGGTCCGTTTGAATGATTGGCGCGTTTTTCAGCATAGTGGGCGTTTTCTATATATTATATTTTCTTATTATATTACATATGAATGAACGTGATAACTCAGTTGGCCAGGGATGTGCGTTGCAAGCTTTGGGACCTGGGTTCGATTCCCAGGTCCCCCACTTATTCCATAATTTTTTCTTTAACGTGTTTCTATGCAGTGTGCTCCCAAAGGTCCATTGTACAACCCCATCTCCTAGCTTGCCACGCGCTCAGAAGCTTCAATCTGAAGGCTATGAATGGAGGTCCACCATGTATGCTGGTCAACTGATGTACACGTAACCACAAGGAGTCAAAAAGGGCCTGGATTGCATTGGGCCAAATTGCTCAATAAACCTCCTCTAGGGGCCTGATACCCCATGGTTTGCACATTTTTTTCACTTATTTTTATTTGATTTTCTTTCTTAAATTCTTTTAATTATTTTCTTTAATCTACCAAAATTAATTTTCTTAAATTCTTTTAATTATTTTCTTTAATCTACCAAATTTAATTTTCATAATAAAATAAAACCAGAAAAATCAAAACTAAAAAATATGTTTATTTAATATTTAGTTCATTAATATTTTTGTAAATAAATTTTTAATAATCAATTTAGTAAAATTAGGTTTAAATTTAAATGTTTTTTTCTTAAATAACTAAAATATGTAGAAATTAGTTTTTTAATCATTTTTATTCTTTTTTCTTAATAAATAATTTCTTCCTATCATAATTATTAATCATTTTGTAAATGAACATGCACATTAAATAATTAGTATAAATTAGGTTAAAACTTTAATCTTTTTCTTTAAATAATTAAAAATATTTAGAATTAGGGTTTCTTTCAATTTTGACTTTCTTTACTTCATAAATACCAAAAAACCAAAAAATAACTTCTTTTCTTTATTAAATAATTAATTAATTTTTAATTTCATTTAATTTCTTTAAAGGGTCCAACGCCCTCGAACATTCGATTCTAATTTCTTTTCGCACGTTTATTCTTATGTTTCTTTTAAATATTATGTAATTGCCTAAGCCTTGTAATAGTAATTAGGAAATTTATTTACTTTCTGCATTTTATTAAAAAACGGGTCTTTATTAATTTGGCGATGTATAGACCCGCGCCTTGTAATAGCGTAGGACCTTTATTTTCTGCATTTTAATTTCCACACCTTTAAACTGCTAATCGCATGAAAGAATGAATGGCCAAAAATAAAAATAATACGTAGCTCACCAAATGCATGACAAGATAAAACATAACTGAAAACAATACACAAATTCACACACCACTCTTAGGGTACGCCTCACTGTTGCCTTGCCCCTCGAAACGTGGTCGTCGAGTATAGGACGTTTTAGTAAGTCCTTATGTCCATGAACATAGCATAAGGGTAGCTTCTAAGGTGTCCTACTATTGCTCTGGTGACCACACTGTCCCTAACCCTCGAATTGACCCGAACACCTCCAACAGTGTTGCTACCTACCTCTCAATGGTGGGATGGCACTACCTTAAGGACATCTACACAGCCTAATTCCTTAGGGTAGGTAGACGACTCATACATACTTGCTCTAATTCAAAATAAATCAAATCCAAAACTCTTTTCACACCGACACTTTCTAAAAGCTTTCAAAACAATTTTTCAAACACTCTTGAGGACTGATACAAGAGTCGATCTGAAATCTTTAAACGAAACTTTTTCAAACCCACTCACACTTGAAAAGCAAACAAACACTTTTGAAAACACAAATGAGCAAGTATCTAAGAGCCCATGGATAACCATGGATAGAAAGGGTGCTAACACCTTCCCTTTCTATAAATCTACCTCCCGAACCGAGAGACTATCTCATAAGGAATTTTGTTGTGCTTTTGTCCTGTCCATGTTGAAGAAAATAAAAGACGGTGGCGACTCTTGCTTCCGCGACATTTCGCAAACCAGCGTTAAACAGTCAGTTCCAGATCCACCGATCACAGAACTGGCGACTCTGCTGGGGAATAATCTTAAAGTGAGGTGTACCTTAGGACTAGGATCACTTGTGTTTTCAATTGCTTTGACTTGTTTGCTTTATTATTGTGGGACTGTCTTGGGAATTCTATAGATCCTAACCCGGATCTGGGGATACCTTCTTAGAAAGTAGCAACAAGGCTGTGAGGGAACTGTGTGGGGTATACCGACATGGTTGAAGTAGTCTGCTATGTTGATGTGGCACTTTGGTGTGTACCGCTAACCCTTGAGTTCAGTCAAGGAGAGTACGGGGCCTCCGCGTGGTGTCGTGAAGTATCAACTGACCTTAGGAACCTTAATTGAACCATCTTGTCCTCTTTAGGGTAGTGAGATAACTGACTTTGGTGCAGTCCGAGGTTGGTTGATACTCGATACTACACTCAATTGAGGGTTGTTTTCTTGGAATATTTCGGTCGCCAGTTCAGTGGCTAAATCGAAACGATGAACAATGAAAGCAATCCAATGATATTGGGACCCTTAGAACCCGGTGACTTCTGATAGGACAGGTTTTGAGCCCACCAACTTCAAGAGGGTAGTACCCCAAACTTCATGCTGGCCTAAACTCTAAGGGCTCTCTTGTGTGACTTGTGTGCCTTCCAACTTGACTATTTGCATGCTTGTTATCTAACACATGAGTTTCTTGCAGGGTGTGTTTACAGTCCTTAATCTGGACTCATAACAGGGTTACTTATATCACCCCACGCATAACATGACATCATACCATCATACCATTGCATACATCCTGCATAAGGACTAACCCATTTCAAGGATCTCAAGGGTCTGTGATACAGGTCATGATGAATCAAAATGCCTAGCAAGTGGCAAAGGGGATTTATTTTCCTCTAGCCAAGGTTGTCAGGGGCTATGACCCACTCGATATGGTGAGCCTTGACTCTTGAAGAAGGACTCTCAACAATATGAAGTGCCTTCAATCAAGTCACTGGATTCCAATTCTAACAATTTTCTTGTCTACCCCGCGAGATCCTTGAAAACATTGCATGCATACATACATATCATTGCATCATAGGTACCCTTGTTACAGGTCACTTACCATCTTCGTTGTTTATTTCAGCAATGGCTTCCCAACAATACAACCAGGACCTTCATGCTCAAGAAACTCGGTTCGGGGAAATCCTCCTGAATCTATCCAAGGGGCAGGAAGAGCTGAGAACACTTCTCATGGGGACTTTAGTCAGGAACAGTGCTGAGGATGATAAGGACGAACGGCTAAAACATCTGCAAGCTGGGGTGGATGCAATGAGAGCCCAGATGCTGGGGCAGGTGACTATCATTCAAGGCTTAGCTCAAAGACAAGAAGAGCTATGGGTTCTCGTCAACCAACTGCTTCGGGGTAACCAACTGGGGAAAACATCTAAGTTCGAAGAGCCAGCCATCATTCAACCACCTTTGAGACAAGAAGATAAGGGGAGAGCTCCTCAAACGGCTTCAGTGTCACAAATTCAACATCAACCTCACCAGCTTCAGCCAGACAAGCCCAAAAGGCAATTCACCAAGCTCAACGTGTCGCTGCCTCAAGATTTAGAACAACTGTTGAGGTTGAATTTGGTAACTCTAAGGGATCCTCCTAGGAATCCCAACAGGACACCTTCAAGGTATAACCCCAACGCCCGCTGCGCTTATCATTCTGACAGCCCGGGGCATGCTACAGATGATTGTTGGACCTTGAAGAACAAGATCCAGGACCTGATTGATGAAGGAGCTGTGGAATTCACCCAAGATGGCCAGGCTGAGTGCTTCTACCATCCCTACAGGGTTCACCATTTGAAGTAACAAGTCTTGAGATGAGAAGACCTTTTTTCCATTAGAATTTTCAAGTTGTAATTTTCTTTTGACTGTTCAAACATTTATTCATGTTAAACGTTGTTATTTCATTAATACATCGCATATGTCTGTTTTGAAGCAATATATTCGCATTCGCTATATTCAAACTGATTTCATATTTTTTGATGATCAACTCTTGATTAAGAAATTCTAAGCCTCTTGAGGGAGGATGACGAAAACAATACCACAATTTTTACAGTATGCTTTTGAACAGACCCCGCTGATGAGGTACAGGCATTGTTTCAATCCCTAAACACTGGAGTTATAAGGAAGATAATCCCTCGTCAACCCCTCTGAGCCAAAGAAGTAGGAGTTTTTTTTTCTTTTCGAAAATTAAAACCCTTTATCATAACCTGGGGCAGGGTAGTTTTCTCAATTGATCCAAGTGCATAACAAATGGCACCAAAGAGGTCCTTACAAAAAAAAAAGACAGTGATGATTCTGAATAATCATAAGGATAGGCAATCATTATATCTCAAAAATAAAAACCCAATAAGTCAAAACCTATGAAGGAGACTTACAAAACTGGGGCATCCCGCTGACTGTAATCACAAAAGAAACAGTTCAGGCAAAAAACAGGGATAACGAAATAAAAAAAAGGGAAAGAGGTCACACAAACCCTCAATAACAAAAAGGAATGACTGCCTATTCAAAATAAACTATCAACATCCGAACCATCACGGGAATATCAGGACAAAAACTCAAATAAGGTCTAACGCACGATCAGCTGAGTTTAGGATTGAAGAACATCACGAAGAGCGGGTGGGTACAAATAATTTGAGCCTTTATTTCTTAAACCATGAACCAGGCCACGTTATAACCCTTAAAAGTCCTAGCTGAAGCATGGGTTAGTTCGAAAGCATACTGTTACGAAAGGTATCCTGACTCCTTAAGGCCTACGGTAAATACGGGGTTGACATCACGTTTTACAAACATTCACTTGTCTTATGAAAAAGAATGAATTTTCAAAATCTTCAAGACAGACATAAGCTTTGCATTTTTGATATAACATTGTCTGCATATGACTATTTGTTTGAACAGCAGGGAAATTCGCACGATGAATACCTAGTGAACAAAAGCACTTCCAATCAAGGGGCAGACGTGATTATTGTCCATCATCTGGGACAATTAAGTCAAGATTCGGAGAATCTCTCAAAAGGCCAACCAGCCTGGGTCAAATCTCCATCTGGATCACTTGGAGCGTTGGACGATCAAACAAAGATCTTCTGGTAGTATGGCAACACTACACTGCTGGTAGGGGCAACTCCCTACATCCTGAGAACACGGACATAGTCGAAAAAATACTACGCATAATCAAAGACCCGCTAGGTTGACACACCTAGGCAAAAATAAGGGCTTCCCGGCGAACCAAAAGGGTTCGGGCAAAAATAAGGGATGAAAATGAAAAAAAATCTGTACACCCGGCAAGTCGAAAACCTGAAAAGGAGGCTTTGGCAAAAATGGGTATCCCGGTGGACTGAAAACCCGAAAGGGCGGTCCAGGCAAAAATTAGGGATCAAAGCGTACGACTATGTCCCGGCATCTCGTCACTTTCCTACCAAAAGAAGATTTGTCAATCGGCAGTCACCAAGCACCTCCACCAGTATCTTCTCCCACAGAAACAGGGGCAGTAATGATTTGTCTAAGCAATCTAGTTTCTCTGTCCATCAAGGTACCAAGATAGGTTCGGCTGAAGGATGTAACCCAGATGCCTTAATTCCCCAGAGAGTGAGCCAGCAAGTCAACGATACTCTCCCCAAGCAGAGTTAGTCCACTGTCAGCCTTAAGGAGATTGGGTATCCCCAGCAGATCTCAACATTCCTCAGAGCAATATACGAATATTCTTAGCAAGCATCCCCGGCAGTCGTGATCTAAGATTGTTCCCCGGCGGTATACCAGACATTCAGTGGAGCCACTTCCCCAGTACATCTCAAAAATTTCCCCAGGAGAGTCCAATCTGAAAAGATTTCCCCAGGAAAGTTTGAATCCATCTCCCCAGCAGGAAGCTTATCCCCAGTAGATTCTGGAAGCTTCCCCCCTGCAGAGCACGAACGCGCCTCCCGGCTTTATTCAAAGGTTATCTCCCTACCAGGATATAACTGGGTTATCCTCAGCCAAAAGCCACGGAAAGATCGTCCTCGGCGAAGTCTTTCTATCCCCAGCGGAGTCTATTAAAACTTCCAACATAACAACGGTATCCCCAGCAGAGTTATCATCAATATCTCAGCAAAGTATCTCTCTTCCCACAGAGTATTGTTCCCCAGCAGATCGCTAGAATAATTTTTCCCCGCAGAGTAATCTCCAAGTTTATTCCCCAACGGAGTCACCATCTCCTACCGATATTCTTGCAACCATCACTCCCCAGCAAAAACAGCGAAGCTCTATTCCACATCAAGCCCAACCCAGGATTTAATTTCCCGGCACCCGTCAAGGATTCATTTTCCTAGACAAAAACATACATTCATAAACATCATATCTTCATATATTATAGCATGCACATACGCATCATGAACATACAATCTCACTTATCACATCTCGCATGTCATACATCATGACATCGCATACAACTAACGTTTTGTCTTTTCAGGACAAAGGTTAATACAAAGATAATTACTATCAACGGTCGCAACTAAAGATCTGATTCCTGTATCTCGCCAGGGTGTATCTGTTGACGATCGATTCCAGACCCGATTCTTGTATCTTGCCAGGAGGCGTCTGAAGAGTTTGAGAATCTGATTCCTGTATCTTGCCAGGGTGTATCTGTTAACAACTAACATTACCAGACCCGATTCCTGTATCTTGCCAAGGTGTGTCTGAAGAGTTTGAGGATCTGATTCCTGTATCTTGCCAGGGTGTATCTGTTGACGACTAACATTACCAGACCCGATTCCTGTATCTTGCCAGGGTGCGTCTGAAGAGTTTGAGGATCCGATTCCTGTATCTTGCCAGTGTGTATCTGTTAACGACTAACATTACCAGACCCGATTCCTGTATCCTGCCAGGGCACGTCTGAAGAGTTCGAGGATCCGATTCCTGTATCTTGCCAGGGTGTATCTGTTGACGACTAACATTACCAGACTCGATTCCTGTATCCTGCCAGGGCACGTCTGAAGAGTTCGAGGATCCGATTCCTGTATCTTGCCAGGGTGTATCTGTTGACGACTAACATTACCAGACTCGATTCCTGTATCCTGCCAGGGCACGTCTGAAGGGTTCGAAGATCCGATTCCTGTATCTCGCCAGGGTGTATCTGTTGACGACCAACATTACCAGACTCGATTCCTGTATCTTGCCAGAGCACGTCTGAAGAGTTCGAAGATCTGATTCATGTATCTTGCCAGGGTGTATCTGTTGACGACTGTATTCTCCGGACTCGATTCCTGTATCTCGCCAGGGCACGTCCGAAGAGTTTTAAAGATTCAATTCCTATAACTAGCCAGGGAACATCTACATAAAAAGTTTGAAGATCAACTCCTCTAACAGGCCAGGTAATTATCTTTCTTTTTCAGGTACGCAAGTTCTCGCTAAGGAAACTCTTACGCGATCGACACCCAGATGGCATCTATAAGCCCATCAATCTATCCATCACCTCTCAACATGGCATCTGTAAGCCCATCCTCCTATCTATCAATCTCCAAATAGCATCTGTAAGCCCATTCCCATCATCATACTGCTAACGCTCTACTATGTGAGTGCAAATTTCTGGGCACTCTAGTGTTCAATCATCTTCCACCTTCGGATTACGAAAGGCACGTCAGCCAATCTACATCCTCAGGTCTAAGAAGATTGAACAGGGGCAACTGTTGTACCCCAAAATTTGCCCTCCCATATTCTTCAAGGTTTGCTAAGATCATGCTTCAAAACCTCCCAAGGGTTGCACAGTCCAATTGCCTCCTAACAGTAAAAAATTAGGGTTTTGGTTCTGGCAAAGAAATTGAAGTTTCCAAGGGTCCAAATAAGTCCCACATGCCTATAAACATTGTCAAACATCCTCATGTCAAGTTTCAAGACTCACAGCATCAAATTGCACAGTCAAAAACCCTAAATGCTTCACAGTCAACTGCCGGGGCAAAATGGTCATTTGACAGTCAAAAGTCAAAATTTTTGGTCAACATCTTATTTTGAAGCCACAAACATCATTTGATCAATTCTTGATCATGATTCTCAAAGCATGGCTCAAAAAGTCTCAAGGTGCAAAAGTTTCTATTTTTGGACAGCTGAAAAAGTCAACTGCAAATTGACCAAGGCATAACTTCCACATGGTTTATCAGAAAAATTCCATCCAAAGCTCATTTTGAAGAGAGTGACATTTCCAACATCTCATCTTCACACTTCAAGTCCAAGAAATGCTCTCACAAAAAGTTATCAATCTCAACATTATAGGTCATTTTCAAAAGTCAACAAAAAGGCACTTCAAGTCAAAGACCATAACTTGAGATTGGTAAATCAAAATGACATGGAACCAAAGACATTGGTTATAGGACTTCAAGACCTTTCCAAAATGTCCAAGAACATGATCAAAGCTTAAAAATTGAGCAATATATGCCTTGTGGAAGTTGGGAAATTTTTGGGAATTTTGAAAAGTCAACCTTACTTCAAATGCCTCAAAATTGCTAATGGGACTCAATTTCTTCCATGAATCATTACCCAAAGGCTATGCACGACCCATTAAGCTAAAAGGGAGTTATTTTCTTATTTTTAATTAATTAATTGAATTTTTAATCTTATTAATTCAAGTAATTAAAGTTAATTATGAGAAAAATACTAAATCATGTTTTTAAATCCTTTTATGCAGCAAATATGTCCATAATGAGCTCAATATCTCGTGTACTACCTCAAGGGAACAAAATCTTCCATAATTGGCATAATTGGCATAATTGGCATGAAAAGAGATTGGAAAAGATTTGACAAAAATCAAATATTTGAATCATGAATGCATAGACTTTGGGCCTGGTTTTCTTAACCTAATTCCATCCTCATACATATGCAAAGCTAACCTAATGCATAGACAGAAGAAGCTGCGCAGAGAATCAATAACAAACTTGCAATTTTGGACAAAATATTGAAAACTGTTTTGATACCTAGAGCTCGTTTCAAAGCTCAAAAAGCATTCCAAAACCTTGCCAAGACATCCAGGAAACGATTCCAATCAAAACCAGCCCTCCATACTCAAGGAATTGGTATAACAGAGTCTTACTTTTCATCAAAATTTTCATAATCGTGTTTCACTTTTCATGCATGATTCATGTTTTTTAATGATTGATTTATGTTAACATGAATATTCTGAAGCTATTGGTGCCCTTTAATTGAACTAACAGTGTCTGTATCAAAAGTTGCCATTGACATTCGCTAGGGTTTCAGAGCTCCAGATTTGGGGTTTTACGCATAAGGAAAAATTGGCCATTCAAACCAGTACCATTGAAATCAGGGCATCCAGACGAAACAATTGGACTATTCGCGCTCAATTTATGATAATCATGGGCGTATTCGCTATTATTTACAGGTTCTATTTAGTGGGGGTTTAAAACCCCCGCTATCTATTTTTTATTTTCTGGCAAACGAAGAAGAAGGTAGCGTGGCTGAGTGTGGTTGGTCCGTTTGAATGATTGGCGCGTTTTTCAACATAGTGGGCATTTTCTATATATTATATTTTCTTATTATATTACATATGAATGAACGTGATAGCTCAGTTGGCCAGGGATGTGCGTTTAAGCTTTGAGACCTGGGTTCGATTCCCAGGTCCCCCACTTATTCCATAATTTTTTTATTAACGTGTTTCTATGCAGTGTGCTCCCAAAGGTCCATTGTACAACCCCATCTCCTAGCTTGCCACGCGCTCAGAAGCTTCAATCTGAAGGCTGTGAATGGAGGTCCACCATGTACGCTGGTCAACTGATGCACACGTAAACACAAGGAGTCAAAAAGGGCCTGAATTGCATTGGGCCAAATTTCTCAATAAACCTCCTCTAGGGGCCTGATACCCCATGGTTTGCACATTTTTTTCACTTATTTTTATTTGATTTTCTTTCTTAAATTCTTTTAATTATTTTCTTTAATCTACCAAAATTAATTTTCTTAAATTCTTTTAATTATTTTCTTTAATCTACCAAAATTAATTTTCATAATAAAATAAAACCAGAAAAATCAAAACTAAAAAATATGTTTATTTAATATTTAGTTCATTAATATTTTTGTAAATAAATTTTTAATAATCAATTTAGTAAAATTAGGTTTAAATTTAAATGTTTTTTTTCTTAAATAACTAAAATATGTAGAAATTAGTTTTTTATCATTTTTATTCTTTTTTCTTAATAAATAATTTCTTCCTATCATAATTATTAATCATTTTGTAAATGAACATGCACATTAAATAATTAGTATAAATTAGGTTAAAACTTTAATCTTTTTCTTTAAATAATTAAAAATATTTAGAATTAGGGTTTCTTTCAATTTTGACTTTCTTTACTTCATAAATACCAAAAAACCAAAAAATAACTTCTTTTCTTTATTAAATAATTAATTAATTTTTAATTTCATTTAATTTCTTTAAAGGGTCCAACGCCCTCGAACATTCGATTCTAATTTCTTTTCGCACGTTTATTCTTATGTTTCTTTTAAATATTATGTAATTGCCCAAGCCTTGTAATAGTAATTAGGAAATTTATTTACTTTCTGCATTTTATTAAAAAACGGGTCTTTGTTAATTTGGCGATGTATAGACCCGCGCCTTGTAATAGCGTAGGACCTTTATTTTCCGCATTTTAATTTCCGCACCTTTAAACTGCTAATCGCATGAAAGAATGAATGGCCAAAAATAAAAACAATACGTAGCTCACCAAATGCATGACAAGATAAAACATAACTGAAAACAATACACAAATTCACACACCACTCTTAGGGTACGCCTCACTGTTGCCTTGCCCCTCGAAACGTGGTCGTCAAGTATAGGACGTTTTAGTAAGTCCTTATGTCCATGAACATGGCATAAGGGTAGCTTCTAAGGTGTCCTACTATTGCTCTGGTGACCACACTGTCCCTAACCCTCGAATTGACCCGAACACCTCCAACGATGGTGCTACCTATCTCTCAATGGTGGGATGGCACTACCTTAAGGACTCTACACAGCCTAATTCCTTAGGGTAGGTAGACGACTCATAGATACTTGCTCTAATTCAAAACAAATCAAATCCAAAACTCTTTTCACACCGACACTTTCTAAAATCTTTCAAAACAATTTTTCAAACACTCTTGAGGACTGATACAAGAGTCGATCTGAAATCTTTAAACGGAACTTTTTCAAACCCACTCACACTTGAAAAGCAAACAAACACTTTTGAAAACACAAATGAGCAAGTATCTAAGAGCCCATGGATAACCATGGATAGAAAGGGTGCTAACACCTTCCCTTTCTATAAATCTACCTCCCGAACCGAGAGACTATCTCATAAGGAATTTTGCTGTGCTTTTGTCCTGTCCATGTTGGAGAAAATAAAAGACGGTGGCGACTCTTGCTTCCGCGACATTTCGCGAACCAGCATTAAACAGTCAGTTCCAGATCCACCGATCACACCAGCAATCATCCGTAGTATGCCCTGGGCTATCAGAGTGATAAGCGCAACGGGCGTTGGGGTTGTACTTTGGAGAAGTTGTGTTCACTATCTTCGGAGCTTCTTTGACAGTTACTAGATTGGTTGACAGTAGTTGCGGCAAAATCTGAGACAGGGTCATACTGAGCCGAGTGTACTGCCTTTTGGGTCTCTCACCCCTTGGTTGGTTGTATTGCTGAGGAGCAGCAGCAGGCTTTGAAATTACCACCGCGTTGACAACTTGGTGGCGTTCCGGTTTGTTCTGTTTCCTTGGACCATAAACAGCACTGGCTTCCTTCTTGAAGGGCTTCTTTTCAATACTCGAGGAGGCACCTTTCTGTATCTTCCCCGACTTGATACCGGCTTCTACTCGCCCACCAGTCAGAATTAATTCAGTAAACCCTGCGGAAGAGCTATCGATCAGATGGTTAAATAATGGACCATCCAGGGTCCCCAGGAACATATCAACAAGTTCTCTATCAGAAAGAGGTGGCTGCACTCTTCCGGCCAGATCGCGCCATTTTTAGGCGTATTCCTTGAATCCTTCACCTGAGGCCATCCCCATACTCTGTAGCTGAGTACGGGTTGGCGCCAAGTCAGAGTTATACTGATATTGGCGATAAAAAGCAGCTTCCAGATCCTCCCAACTATGTATCTCTGACCTTTCCAGCTTGTAAAACCAGTCTAGCTGAGTACCAGACAGGCTATCTTGAAAGAAGTGCACCCAAAGATTTCTGTCGGAAGTGTGAGGTTGGATTCTTCGGACATACGACCTTAGGTGCATTTTTGGGCAAGACAGCCCGTCATATCTTGCAAAAATTGGCACTTTAAACTTCGGGGGGATCACAATTCCAGTAATTAATCCCAAATCTTCGAAATCTAAGCCGGGAACTCTCTGCAGCTCCATAGCTGCCAACCTGTCTTCCAAGCTCTTGTACTTGTCGTCGGCGGGCGGGTATTGTTGCTCTGAGTAGTCTTCAGCCTCTTCTTCTTCAACTTCAGATTCAGATGGTACCGCAGCCCCTTTCCCTTTACTGGTTCCCTCTTCAGACGTAGGGGGAAATTCAACAACTCTTCTGGCTTCACCCTCAAACCTTCTTCCCAAGGTAGCCACCCCGACTCTTTTCTTCTTCTTTTTCACTTGCTCTTTGTTCCCAAGCAGGGCTTTTAGATCCTCCTGACCCTTTGCCAAGGTCATCAGGAGATGTTGAAACTGTGAGTTTTGAGACTGCAAATCCTTGACCGTCTGTTTGAGATCCATCTTACTGAAATAAACAGCAGAAAGATAAGGAAACCTGGTGTGGAGACCTGCTTATGCGCATGATGAATGATATGCTTATTTATGCAATGCATTCAAGGATTTAGAAAATTTAAAATTGTTGCAAACAAAAAGAACACACGTCATATTAATAAGAAGAAATTTTGTCAGTACATAAATGCCCCATGGGCCAAATATTACAAAAACTTCTCAAGGTAAAAAGACGTTGCGCATCCTCTTTGGTGCGATGTAGGTGTTGAGGGTCTCTTCCTCATGGAGTCGGCGGGTAAGCTCCAAAACCTTCTTCTCACTGGCGTAGAAGCTGGCTTCGAAAGTATTCCGTTCCTCCTTGAGTTGGATCCAACTCTTCTGCATCTCCTTCCATGATGTTGGCATGTCAGGATATAGGATGGTGTAGGGAACCTCTCCTTCCTTAACGGGCTCTTTAATCACAGGGAGAACATGAGGGTAAGGCATCATTAGACTCTGGGCTCGGGTTCGTACCCACTTGAGATAAGGCTCAAGAGGGATGGTGTTCTTGTGCCCCAGGGTCTTTCTGTCTACCTTGTTAGGCATCCTCCAAGCTCTGATGAATCTTTGGCGAAGTCCTTGCGCATCGTTGTCGAAGTCAAAAACTAGGTCAGGAATCAGCATGTCATGAGGGCCATCCCTCCGTGCATATCCAAATTGTCTCAAAGCTAGACAAGGGTTGTAGGTAATGCCTCCTCTAATGCCAAGCAATGGAACATTAGGGAACTCTCCACAACGATCGACGATGATGACATTTTCTCTGGACCGAGAACACCAATGTACATCAGAGTGTGTAAGGGTCATCAACCGTTGCGACCACCTTAAGCCTTTGTCATTCTTCAAAACAGATTGTGGAAGGTGAGAAATAAACCACCTTGCAAGGAGAGGAGTACAGCACATGAGAACACCCCTCTTTCTCATTGTTCGTGTGTAAAATGAGTGGAGGATGTCCCCAAGCAATATTGGTATTGGATTCCTGGATAGGAAGATCTTGACGGCGTTGACATCTATAAGCTGGTCAGGATTTGGGAACAGGACCAGCCCATAAATGAGGAGTGCCACAATTTCTTCAAAGGCTTGTAGATCCAATGAATTCCAACACTCTTGTGCCTTCTCAAACAAGAATTTTTCCAAGAAGCCTTTGACACCGCTTCTAGTTTCCCAATGCCCCTTGATGTCAGATGGTTGCAAGTGTAGTGCTTGAGCAAAATCTTCAGGCTTTGGTTCTTTTTCTGTACCGTTGTAGGGTAGTTGATTAAGAATAGGAATTCTCAAGAGTTGAGAAAATTCCTCCAAAGTGGGCACCAATTGGTAGTCGGGGAATGTGAAACAGTGGTGAAAGGGGTCAAAGAACTGGAACAACACCTTTACCATGTCCTCTTCAATGTTGGCGTTGACTAGGCTGAACAGTCTACCATGTCTTTCACTGAAGGGAGAGCTTTCTGGAATTCTGGATGTGAGCTCCTTGAGTTGAGGAGGGATTCTCACAAGGTTGACTTGGATAGTTTTCCTGCGAAGAATTTCCATGACCTACAAAACAAGAACAAAGATGAAGATCTAAACCCTTGAAATGGTTAGTGTATGCGTATGATGCTTTATGATGTTCATGATGCATGCACAAACATATGTACAAGCAAATCACACAAAACCCTAGTTTCAGTCTTGCATGGGTTTCATAGGTAAGTACCCTCTTGAGTGAAGTTGGCTTAAAAACCTGTCCTATAAATAGTAATCGGGTTCTAAGGAGCTCAATATCACTGGATTGTTTTCCATGTTCATTGTTTTGGTTTAGCCACTTAACTACCGACCAAAATATTCCAAGAAAACAACCCTCAATGAGTGTAGTATCGAGTATCTACCAACTTCGGACTGCACCAAAGCCGGTCATCTCACTACTCCTAATAAAAGGCCAAGATGGTCAAGTAAGGTTCTAGGTCATTATTGCTTAGTGACATCACTCAGTGGCCCCGTACTCTCCTTGATTGAACTCAAGGGTTACCGGTACTCACAAATATGTCGCACTAATATAGCTATTGCTTCAACTGTGTCGGTATACCCCGCACAGTTTCCACAACGTATTGCTATCTATGAATGTTTCCCCAAATCCTGGTGTAGGATTTCAAACCCAAACAAGAGAACCAAGATGTAAAGCAATCAAAGCAAACAATTAGTCATGCAAAGGTGATCTAAGCCCTAAGGTTACTCCACTTTTAAAATTATTCCCCAGCAGATTCGCCAGTTCTGTGATACGGTGGGAGAACTGACTTGGGTTTTGCGTTTGTTTTCGCAAATGTTTCGGTTTAGCAAGAGTCGCCACCGACTTTTTATTTTATCCTAAGGAAAGGTTAAAAAGCACAGCAAAAACCTTTGAGATGTTTTCTTGGGTTCGGGGAGTAGATTATAGAAAGGGAAGATATTAGCACCCTTTCTATCCATGGTTATCCATGGGCTCTTAGTTACTTGCTTAGATCACTTTCCTTGCATTTTCAATTGTTTGAAATGGTGTTTTGTGTGTGGGTTTGAAAATGTTTTGAAAAGAGGCCATTGTTGTGGCAACCTTTGTAATGATCCATGTTTGAATGTATACAAAGGTGTGTATCTTTTGAAAAGTTTTCAATGTTTTTGAAAGTTGTTTTGAAAGTGTGTTGTGATGTGTGTTTTGAAAAGTAGACAAGTGTGTTTTGCAAGATTGGTCAAGTAACCAAGAGCTACCTACCCTAAATTTCTCAAAGATCTTTCCTATGTTTTAACCCTTTTAACAGTATTGTTCCACCATTGCATTTGGTGGACAATCTTGTGTTAGGATGTTAATGGGACGGGCGCGGGTCATCGTTTAGACCATGATTGCAATAGTGCCAAGTGTATTTGGAAACTTTTCCTTTAAGGGACTTGATCATTTTTAGGCAACTTTCGAAAGCGTCATCGAGGGACTATGATCATTTGAATTTGTTTTGTTTTACCAAAGACTCTCAACATGCAACATGGTCCATTACTGAAAGCAACAAGTAGAGTAACCCTAAGGGGTGCAAGTGTGATTGGTGTTGTCCATTTTCATGCTTTTTTGTCTTTGAATTAGGTCAAACTATTCGTTATTTTTGATTCGCATACAAACCCTAAGTCTATCATGGCATATTTAGAAAGCTTTAAAATGCGGAATTTAAAGTCCTAAATTATTACAACATAATTATGGGATGGGGGGTACAAATGTTCAAATGGGGGTATTTAGCAAGAAATTTAAATCTAAGCTATTACAATCCAAATCGAATATACAAATTATTTAATTGTACAATAATTAAATAAATACAATAAATATGCAAAATGCACAAAAATGGTTTTCTATGTATGTAAAAGTATTTTTCATGTGACAAATAAACAAAAATAAAAAAAGGTCAATTTTTGGGTATTTTCATGGTTTAGGGCAAAACCCTAATTTTGTAAATAAATAGTATTTATTATTTATCATATACAATATTTATTAACTATATATAAAAAATAATAAAAAAGGAAGTAAATTGTAAAAAAGTGATTTTTGAGGTTAAATATTAATAAAAGAAAAAATGTATTATTTTTATGTTTTTATCCAAAATATTCTAATAACTATATAAGTATTTATATTATATATTAAATATATTAAATATATACAAAAAATAAAAATATTTATTATTTACAAAAAAGTATATTTTTAGGGAATGTTTTCAAAAGATAAAATAAAATAAAATCAGAAAATAAAATATATTTTGTATTATTTTTTAGTATTTTAAATAAAAGTATATATGTTTATTTATATGTACAAGTTTAAATAAAACAAATAAATTAAAAATAAATGCAAAAATGGTTGAAAAACATATTTTTTATATTTTTTATGTTTTGACAAAAAATAATAAGTCAGAAGAAAATAAAATAAAAGTCAAAAATAATTAAAAAAAACACACAATGGTCCAAGGGGGTGTAAGTGAAAAATGAGGGTGCAAATAGGAAAAACAGTTCAGGCCCAGCCCAAGGCAAGCTTCTTCAACCTCCAGCCATCCCTATTCTCAAAAACGCACGTTTCTCATGCCTTGTTCGAACATCCTGATTCTTTAATTTTCAGCCAAAACTTATAACATCAAAAATGTAAAGCATCAAATCACGAATTCCTACATATCAAGAACTTGATCTAACTCTCAGAAATGAGAGAGAATTTCTCCTCCCCCAATTCCTGACCTAACTTTTATTCAATGTTCAGGTTCAAAATTCTCTCAGCACACACAACATAAATGAAAAGTGAGGATATGGGTAGCTTCAGGGCCATGAGTAGGACATAACTCCTTCACAAACCTAAGCCTAGATATGCTTGGATAGAGAGATAGAGGTTCAAACTTTTACCTGTTCAGCTTGAATCGTGTACAACAATGGAGGTACTTTCAATGCAATGTGAGGACTTGTACAACTTGCTTGAGGTCCAGGGATGCTTCCTCTATGCTTGGTGTGCTTTGAATCCTTCTGAATCAAGCTATGGAAGTCAACCTGCAAGAGAGAAAAGTGAAAATGGCACTCTTTGCTAGAGGTGTTACAGTCTGTATCTAAGGCTTGGGATAGTTTATATGGATGTTATAGAATGTGTTTGAGCTGGTTTGGATGAAAACGCACGATGGAATGATGCTGCGGGATTCAAGTTGCAGAAAAGACTCTGTTTTTGCAGCAAGAAGGTATTTCTGTGAATGAGGAGGTATTGAAGGTCGTTAGGTCGTGCCTTAGGTCTGGTTTTATGTTTGGAAGATGCTCATGAAGTTTGTTTAGGCTTGTGTTGACAGGAACTCAATGTTGGACCATGAATGCAAAGTTGCTTCTTTGATAAGTAAGAAAATACAAGTTTCTAAACCAGCCTGTCCAATGCCCTAAACTATGATGCACCTCTTGTTCTTGATCAGAGTGATTTGTGTACAAAATGCTAGCTCCAAAGATTTTGCCCATGCTTCTTGGAATTGTATTTGACATAAAGTGTACCTTTTCTAAAATGGCAAAAATGCTTTATCCATTTAAAGGTTAATCTTTCATGTAATGACCAAATGCACAAAATAACATCTTGGCACAATGGTTTAGCATTGAATTATTGAGTGTGAGAAGGATTAGAGGCCTGTAATCTAGCTTGTGCAAGCTGACTTGAAAAATGCAAAGTGTTATGAACATGAAATTGGCCATGAACAAAGTGACTTTTGCCCATCTTCACAAATTCAATTCTCCCTAACCACAAGTGTGTTTGAGAAGTTCTTGGACAATTTGGAAATCTTGGAATGTGTACTAAAATCCATATTTGTAATGCAAGTTGAAATTCCAAGTGGAAGCATGTGAAAAGTGGCCATGAAGTTGGGCAAAAATCCTGCCTAAAATAGGTCAAGAAATTTCTAAGTTAAGAATGTTTTGCACCCCTATTCCAAAAATCATAACTTGAGCTACATGCTTCTTTTGAGGAAACTTTGTGAATCAAAGTTGTAGATTTTGCAATGGACTATAACTTTCATGTTTTGAGTTTTGTTTGAATCCAAATACATCTTGATAAAAAAATGGGACAAAGTTAGGCAAAAATTAGGAAATTTCATAACTTAGAAAATTTCTAAGTTATGAAATTTCTTCATTTCAAACCCTAATTTGTAATTTTTGGTTTCTTGATGAACAAGTTTCATAATTTTACATGTATTGATGAAAAATGAATCTTGGCACTTGATTTTGACCAAAAAGTCAAAGTTTGACTTTTCAGTATACAGTCAAATTTTGCTCAGTTGACTGGAAAATTCATCTGTCAATCTTGTGCATTTGGGATCTTTTGAACTTGTTGAATGTGTCAATACCATTCCATTGAGTCCTTGAGTCCATATGTGAGTTTGGTTTGCCATTGGCCAGGTCAAACAGTCAAAAATTGCCTTTGTGCAGTCAAAACCCTAAAAATGACCATTTTGCCCTTTTGGTGATCTGATCAAATTTCTTGTGGAATTGTGATCCAAACTTGATCAAATTGTCCATATGAGTTCATAATGTTAATGTGGGTCAAAAATCATGAGGTTTGACTGTCAATTGACCACAGTTGAATTTTTCCCCAATACAGCTGATTTCTAGGTCAACTGTCCAATTGACTGGGCAAAGATTGGAATCAAAGCTTGAAACTTGGTATGGATAAACTTGTGAGTCCAACATGAAGCATGAAAGTCACTTTGGGCATTTTAGGTCAAAACATATTTGTGCAAACTCAAACCCTAATTTGGGTCAACAGTGTAAGGAGAAGTCTTGAGCAGAGCAAACCCTAACTGGATCTTGAGCTCCAAGGGTCTTGTGGTGAGAAAATATTGATGAAATGGGAGGGCAAATTTTGGGGTACAACACCTATCTTTAAAGTTTGCTCTCAAGGGATCCAAGCATTTATTCGCGTCAAGCTACATAAATAATTGTTCCGTCAGGTAGTACAACAAAGGAGAAACTCAGGGTTTTCGGGATTCAAGTGCACTCCGCATTTTTTCCGATATTATTTATCGATGAGTCATCAAGTCATCATTATTCCAAGCTCTCATATGTTCCATCATTCTTCGAATTGTAAAGAAAATTGAGCGTTTCAGTTGGTTTGAAGCAGTTTCGACTGAAAATCAGTATTTCGCAGTTTATGTTCAAAAATTCATAACTCTCGTTTGGAAAATTATTTTTTAGTGTGTCTATGGGCATTGGATCCGTTTTTATGTCCTTTCTATTTCATATGTTCGTGTTGAGATCTAATTCTTTAAGGAGGATCTCTGAATATGCAAATACCCTGGAATTTGGATTTGCTGGTCCACTGTTTCTCGAGTGTTCAAAAATTCATAATTTGTGACCGGAAAATTATCTTTGAGTGGTTCTTTGGGCATTAAATTCTTCCTTGATGTCCTATCCATTTCATATGTTCGGGTCGGAAGCCAATTATGTGAAAAAGATCTCTGAAAGTACAAATTACCTAAAAATTTCACAGTGAAACGGATGTTCAGTTGACTATTTTCTTGATATTCATAAAATCACAACCCTCTCAATTTTTATCCGTTTTAGACGATTCTTAAAGCATGGTATCAAAAATTGTGCTAGCTACAACTTTTATTCAAGTCTCGAGTTCAAATTGTGCTTTGAAGGCTTCTATTTATGTCTCACTTCTCAAATTTGTACAGTGGAAAAGCTGCACAACCAAAACAAAGGGTTTTTTGTCTCGATTTTCTCGTTATTGTAAAAATCATAACTCTCTTGATTTTTATCGTATCGAGATGATTCTTTCAGCATTGCATCATAAATTTTGTCATCTACGATTTTGCTTCAGGACTCGAGTTCAGATCATGCACCGAAATTGATGAACTTGTGGGTTTTCTCAGACTGCACACAAAAATAAGCTAAAAATTCTACACAACCAAAAAGGCCAAAATCTGGCGGCGAGTTTCTCGCCATTGCGAAATTCATAACTTTCTCGATTTTTTCCGTATCGGGGAGATTCCTTTGGCACTGCGTCACAAATTCCGTCATCGATGATTTTGTTCCAGGTCCCGCATCAAGATTATGCACCGAAAGTCATGAGCTTATGGTTTGTTCTCGAGCTATACACCAAAATAAGTCGAAAATTCTGCATTACTTAAAAATTCACTTGCCAAACAAGACTTAGGGGCTTGGCTATATATTTTTGAAATTCAAATTGGAATCACTTTCTCTCATTTTATAAAAAAAATTCTCTCAAGAACTCTACTCTCTCTCAAGAACAAAGATCAAGAGAAGCTTTCAAGCAACTTCCTCTCCCTTCCTTCTCCCTTGCACCGACCGGCCACACCACTCTACCGCCGCCGGCCAACAGTCCTACTGCCTCCGAGCAGCTTAGTTGAACCAACCTTCCATCGGTGCTCCTTCCGGCCTGCCACGATCTCCTCCGAGCTCGCCTCCTCCGTCCGTTTTTTCCTCCTATTCAATTTCTTCGCTTCATTTTCGATAAGTCTCTTGATTCTTTAATCGATTAATTGTTGCATTGATTTTAATTGTTGGATTAAAGCATGAGTTGAATAGTGATTTTGAGATAAGTGATTATTTGAGTTAAGCCTGCATTTATTTTTTATTGAGAATTTAATTAACTCTTGAAGTTTGATTATAGATAAATGTGGAATCAATTGATTTAATTGTGGTTGATTGTTGAGATCTATGTGTCGAAATTATTTGTTCAATTGTGTTGTGATTTATGTGTCGTAATTTGATTCAAATTTGAAATTTGTTGATAATTTTTTTAAATTCATGTTTTAGAATCAAATTTCTAGGTGTTCACCTATTTTCGACGTGTAATTATTTTGGTTTCAAGGCTTGGAAGTGTTGATATCGGTACTGATTTATTGGATACCACTTATTCATGAATTCAGATTGATTTTTCATGTATCGATGTTGGGCTTTTGTGCATTAAAACTTTGTTTTCAAATCAATTTTTAGCAAACATCGATGCATACATCGTGGCTTCCTGGAGTTCATAAATATGTTGCGCGTTGTGATTTAATTTTTGTTCGATGCATAAGTGACTTTGTGTTAATAATTTGTGGATACCGGTATCAAGTTTGGTTGTTTTTAAGCCAACTTTTTGAGCATTTTGTAAGGTGCAATGTTGCTTCTCGGAGATGGTAAGTGCGCGTATTTTTGTGATTTAATTCCAACTTAATTCATGTTTGAGCTTGTTAGCATATTTTTTGACATTGGTGTCAATTTTGATTGATTTTATTCCGACTTTTTGCGCACTTTGACGTGTAAATGTGATGCTGCTCGGTTTTTGATGTTAATGCTCCATTACATGTTTGGATCTTATTGCTTTATGATTCAACCTTGATTTAATTTGTGATGTGAATACTTGATTTCTATTATGTCTTCTTGTTATTTCTAACTATTTTGTTGACTTGTAAAAGGCATTTCAAGAGAGTTTTCGATCGCTAGGGGTAACCCCTGACAAATAATTGTTTGTCATTATTGCTTTTCCATTTTCCTGGGGCAACCCGTGACAAATTATTTTTATCATTATTGCTTTTTCATTTGCCAGGGGTAACTCCTGGAAAATAATTTTTGTCATTATTGCTTTTTCATTTTCTAGGGACAACCTGTGGTAAATTATTTTTTGAAAAACACAATACGTATCTCATTCTTTCACTTTTTCTTTCTCACTTTTTATTTCTATTTCTCACTTTCTCTATTTTATCTCCTCTCTCTCTCTCTCTCTCTCTCCTTCTCTTTCTCACTCTTTATCTTTCTCAACTATATGAAAAAAATATGAAGAACATGGATAAATGGAGGAAGAGTGATCAAAATTTGTCGGTCGTGCATGAATGTTGGGTCTGTTGGAACAAAGGATTCAAGAAAGATGATTTTATGAAAAAAAACAACAACAAGAAGAAGAAGAAGAGGAGGAATAAGAGGAATAAGAGAGAGAGAGAGAGAGAGAGAGAGAGAGAGAGAGAGAGAGAGAGAGAGAGAGAGAGAGAGAGAGAGAGAGAGAGAGAGAGAGAGAGAGAGAGAGAGGAGAGAGAGAGAGAGAGAGAGAGAGAGAGAGAGAGAGAGAGAGAGAAGAGAGAGAGAGAGAGAGAGAGATAGAGAGAGAGAGAGAGATAGAGATAGAGAGAGAGAGAGAAATTGTTGTGAGTTAGTTAAGTGTAACTAACTATTTAACTGAATGTATTATTATTGCTCTATTTGATTACAAACACAATGATCCTTTATATAGGAAAAAGAGCCCGGGCCCAAATACTTGCTAAAAGACCAAATAACTAAATAACAAGAATTAACCAACTAACACACCCCCTAATTCATGTTATCAATACTTCTCATCCTGATGCCTTTCTTTAACTCTTCGAATCTCACTTTCTTCAGAGGTTTGGTAAATATGTCAGTTAGTTGCACTTCTGTCCTGCAATATTTTATTTCAAGATTCCCTTTATTGACTTGATCCCTCAAAAAATGATACCTTCTTTCAATGTGCTCACTTCGACCATGACACATTGGGTGATTCGCAAGGTTTATAGTTGACTTGTTATCAACAAACAAATTCATCTTCGATTCTATTATTCTGAGTTCTTCAAGTAGCATTTTGATCCATGCTACTTGGCATGTAGCATATAATGCAGCCACATATTCTGCATTGCATTATGACAAAGCCATAATGCTTTGCTTCCTCGAACTCCAGGAGATTGGAGCTCCTTCGATCATGAAAATGTATCCTGCAATACTCTTCTTTTCGTCTTGATCTCCACTGAAGTCTGAGTCATTGTATCCATGAACTTCGACATTTGAGTTGTTCTTCGATTTCTTTGGTAACAGCACACCATGATCAATAGTTCCATTTATGTATCTCAACACCCTCTTTACTACAATAGATGACATTCTTGAGGCTTCTCCATAAATCTTCACAACAATCCTACACTTTGGCAGATATCTATTCTTGTATTGCAACGATACCTCAAGGATCCAATGATTTTTTTGTAAAGGGTTGAACTTACAAACTCATGATTCGATTCCTTTTTCAGCTTTGCTCCAGTCTCTAATGGAGTAACAACTGCCTTACAGTTGCTCATATTGAACCTCTTTAGTATATCTTGAGCATACTTCGTTTGATGCAAGAAAACTCCTTCTTCAATGTCTTTGAATTCCATTCCCAGGAAATAAGAGAGATTCCCTAAATCATACATTTCAAATTCCTCCATTAACTTCGACTTTACCTTTATTATCTCAGCTTCGTCTGCTCCTGTAATGAGTAAGTCATCAACATAGAGACATAAAATGATTTGATTGACACTTTCAACATCATTTACATATACTCCATGTTCAGAGACACACTTTGTGAAACCTGCTTCGATTAGGAAGCTATCTATCCTTTTATTC